>CM057005.1:73359512-73595938 GCA_029891345.1 Dryococelus australis | reverse complement strand
GGCACATCCACGTATTGAGGCAGGCAGTGTTACCTACCTCTCCGTAACTACCGCACTTCTGATGCAGGATACAGGTATAAGGATACAGCACTGGATTGCCAGAGGTGGTGCTTGATTTTACACCCAAGGTCCACAATGTCACCTACTCCACTTCTGCGAGGTTCGGTAGTATCTCTGACCTCGTGCCATACTCCTGTCGCAGCAGCCCTCTGTCAGAGGATAACACGTACCGAGACATACACTAAATACCAGCCGGAGCCTAGCCCAATCCCCACCAGGCGCCAGCACCTCAGTCCCCAGGAGCAGACAGCAGCCCTCTGTCAGAGACTAACCACGAGTTAACCCCTCTTCACTCCCCCCCAAGCTTGACTGACAATGACGCACGTACGCGAAGCTTATCTGAGTGGTCAAGAGAGAGCCCATGGCCTTGCCAACTTGTGGTTTTGGGGGACCCCATTCCCTCTGATACCGCCTGCAGTTCCAAAGACTCGGCGAGCACCTGAACACCAGCCTGCCAGAAACCCGCGCACACTCCAGTGTAACACTGCCCGAAACACAGCCGGTCAAACATCGCCCAGGGAGATACCGCCCAAGCACAACATACAATTTGCCATGTCAGACGTTGCACCATGCAGGAATCCCACATGACCAGTCGTATATTCTGGCCACACTTCAATGCCATCAAAGGACCAGCGTGAGAACCCCTCCTGGTACGTCTGCCGAGGCACTCGTAAAAAAAAAAATCCACTAGACGTAATTGCGTGCCTCCAGTAGCCTCAGGACATCAGCATAATGAAAAGTTCACAGCTTGCTAAACGAGTTGCAACAAACGCAGCACCTTCATTAATCACTGTTTATTTCAGCCGCATGTGACATGTTGCAAGATCACAGCTAGCCTTACTAGTTTAAAAGTAGTCGGTCGCAATCTCTCTAAACAAACTATTCGATGAATAACCAAAGCTTATGTTTAAAATGGTAGTAAATCTCTTCATTTGGTTTCCCGTGTGTTGTGTTTGCTCCGACCTATTGTATTTTTTATAGTCAGTCTTAAAAGCATTGGATACTAATAAAAAAAAAAAACACAATATATTTTTATTTGACATGTACTTTTTTTGTTAGTTTTGGATTAGGGAATACATTAAAAATTACTTTCGATGCTGCACTCAAAATCACATTATTAGCCTTGCTAACAGAACATACATGTTCACTAGATACAACACAAATGTTGCATCAGTTCCATCCGCTAAAACCTTTATACTAAGTTTGTAATTTAATCTAAAAAAATGCAAAAGGAACGATTTTAGTAGCGCGTATAAAATTGTAGATATGTAGGTAGTTATTTTATATACAAATTAATCTGCAACTGTTTCAGAACTTGCACATTGAAGTGCGTGGAAATATTCGGAACAGATCCAATTATTCAGTTCTTCAGCCGTCCACTCTACGACTTTCAGTTCTCGTAACTGTTTAAATAATTCTGGAAACTTACTTGTCTGGCGATGATCGTAAGTGAAGCTATTATTCAAAGTTAGGTACTTCCTGCGGAAACCTAATGTGTTTCTGTTACGTATACAAAAAAACAACTTATTCACTCAAGTTTTGTATTTAATAGATTACTCAAACAAAAAAAAAAAGTCCCTTTGCGACTACTAATGCATGTAATAATCACCCCAAAATAATTTAACAAACGTAACCTATTTGTTTTCCTTTGCAGTGCACTGTTAGGGCAAAAAAAAAAACCCTCCAAGAAGATTCCGAGAGGTAATTGTTTATCACGCATGTTTTTTTCTTTTCTTTTGCTGCTGCCGTTTCGGATTCCTGGTATTTTTGTATGAAGGTCAGGGTTTTAGTGAGGTGTATGTATGGTTTCCCAGTGACATCATTTGTTCTTAGGTGTGTTGCAACAAATTACAGGCCTTTCAGTCTTGCCAAGATATGATTTAGCAACAATTTTCCTGGGCGTGACGGCTGAGTCATTCATGAAGGCATCAAAACATACTCTTCCAATAAACAACAAAGAACATAAGTTGTTCGAGAGCTGCAACAGAAGTGGTGAACCAACTTTTTTTGATAATCTTGAAAACGAGTTACAAGGTTTTCCTGCTCCAAATGTATGGAACTATGATGAGACGAATCTTGATGATCCTGGGTTAAAAAAAAAAAAGTAATTACCGCACCAGTATTTTCATTCGTCTTTCCATTAACTTCCAGACAAATAGTTGTGGCAGTTATGATTTGTTCATTTTCTTCACGACTAATAAGGCCTTTTTGAATTTCTTCTTCCCGCAGAAGGTTGAAACCATTTGTGGTCGAAGTTGTCCAGTACCTAAACACCACTATTGATTTTATTACGAGATGGCAACCATATCTTTGACGCACTGTGGCCTTTGGTCGAGAGGTTGTTGCAGTCAACTTATAGTTTTTGTTTTTGACCGTCAGCAGCACGAAATTATGTGGGACATCAGCGACTAATACTGGTGGACTTAAACAGCCATGAAGTCAGGTTCCGCTATCACATCCCAGCAGATTGGTTGACACACTCCCACAAGTTTGCCTGGCTGGATGGTGGCCTTGGGCGACATTTGTGGACGGCTACTGCTGTTGGTGCCAGGACCTGGTGCACTGGTTGTGACGGGAAATGAGCTGTGGTTGTTGGTTATGCTACCCCCAACCAGCGGTTGGGTATTTCAAGAGGGATATCCTTCCCCCCCCCCCCCTTGCGGATGGTGGCGATGATCAGAGGTGGATACCTTACGGTCTCAACGTATGCTGGAAATAAGTATTTGGGAGGGCGCAGGGAGGTGAGGCTTCTACAGCTGATGGGTCACTTGAGCTTGTTCTCACGGAGTTAGGCTGCAGAGTGCAGTTGGAGCGGAATTGTAACTCTGGAATTTCGGAAAGGCAGCTACCACCTCCAAAGCTAAGCATTCAACCTTACTACTCTGAGTTTATGGCATACAGGAATGCACAAATACCGACCACAACAGGGGGAAGCAGACGACAGTACCTAGCTGTGTGTCCAAGGCCGAAACTGAACAGGCGAGCATAATACCCGGTGCTCCTAGTACGGCAGTTTAGCGCAGTAGTTACCTGTATTTCCTCAGGCTGCACGTCAGTGACACTTGGGTGTGGGTCCAGAACCAGACTTGCTCCCTCTGGGACAGTTCAGCATGGTGGACGGAGTATAAGTTGACCTGACTAACCACCTTGGTGATGTGTTACAAGTGGTGGTGACTCTACCTTACTGTACACCAGGTGCACAGTACAGGTGGCCTTTTAATGGTTATATTTTTGTACGCAGGTCCCAGCGAAGGGAGTCCAGAATCCTACTGGTCCATGTAAATTCTGTCTCCTGCTTCGCTCTGATGGACATGGTACCTATGCAGGACTAACACAGTTACCCTACTAAATGAGTACTTAAAAATAAGTGTATATACATATATATGTATACTGTAAATAATTATATACAGTGGCTCATACTACACCCCAACTAATCCAGGGTTGAACGGAAGTTAGTGTACATTGGTCCAAGTGAAGGAGACCTGGTCCTTAGTTAACAATGCGATCTGGTAAGGTAGTTACTGGCACATTCGCCAAATAGCTTCCCATAAGTTGCTAGCGCAGTCACAGGAGAGCTTCCGATAGGTTTCTAGCACAGTCACAGGAGAGCTTCCGATACGTCACTGGCACAGTCGCCGAAGAGCTTCTGGAAAAGTAGAAATTCTAACCAGATTATGCCTCCCTCAATATAGTTGCACCTATCATCACTTGTATTTCAAAGTAAATGGTTTCCCCTGAAAATTTTACACAAAACCATTAAATGAGGAATTACTGATCAAATGTAAGAGTTTAATCAACACTGCCGTATAACGGGGAAGGTAAACGCAAAGTGCAAGTGCAGTGTAACTCGAGACAGGGAAAATCAGAGGATGTGGTTTTGAATGACTCGACGCATGCCAACATACTGCGCGGTAAGAATGTACGCTCTACGAACGACTTCGCACATCTACGAGCTAAGTGCACTCAGAGGTGGAATATGTAAGTGGCAAACCAGAAAATCTGTATTGCGCTAATAAAGCCCACAGATGGGTAGCCAATTACATCATTGTAAATTTCATGTGCAATTACAGTACCCATTGCCCACCCAGATTTATGCATGCAAAGGCACCATGATTTGAATAAAACTTATTGATATTCCTACTACCCGTGGCAATTCCGAAAGAAGTTCCTACAATCAATATATGGCAGCACCCCCCCTCCCCCCCAAACTATGCTACGATTTGTCATCGCCTCCACGCGGGGCTATAAGAAAAGCGCAACACTTCTGATAAACGGTACCCATACACCCCAAAGAGCTGCTGATAACCAAAAATTTAGTATAAATATAACCCCAGTAGCCAGCCACCCGGCAGATGCGCCGAGCTCGGCAACCGAAAACTACGTGTGTCCACCACCAGTCTGCAAAGACTCCCTCTTAACATCCTCAGTCCACAAGGACTTAACTGTCCTTGAGTATGCGACGACTCTTCGGCTCACCTTAGTCTGGTTATCCAGTCTGAGACTTTCCTTTCAGCCTGGCCAAGGGCACACTACCTCCTACCTTAACCTGCACCTTAAGGCCTTAGTCAGTCTGTGAAGATTCACTCTCTCTAAAGACCTGCAAGTTAGACAGCTACAGGAATAGCCCGTCTTAAACCCGGTAATCCTTACCCCAGTCAACTTCCTTTGACTCTGCGGCAACAAGCTGTCTAGTTTTGTATTGCGTACCCGATTAGTTTCTCCATAAAATTTTAGCCGGTGTAAAAGTTGTATTGCTACATACTTTGGAATCTTAGCTGCTGTTAAGTTGTGCACTATGGACTCCACCTTATGTGAACAGGCGAAGGCAAGCCTACTATATATTCCCTCCAGTGTCTGTTTTGCAAAGGCAATTTTAGTTGTACCAATTATATTTTGCTGGTTCTCTCCGGGGACGGATCCCCTTAATAATACACATCTAACGTACCTCTTTCTGTTCTGTTAAATGTAGTTAACGAACTCCTTTTCCCTTTACTGTGGTATTATGTAAACTTGTCTCTTATCAGCAAACAGAAGTACAGTAGAAAACGCTGTATCCAGAGCAATGACGTAAGGAACATCGCCCCCTAGCACATTCTACAGTCAGCTCCATTTCTGAGGACGAACCTCAAATAAGGTATTACGATCAAGCTCAGAGTCCCATCTCACTATTTATTCCCCTGGACTTTTCTACATCATTAATCACATGCTCATTGGCCTGGATACCCAACAGGGGAATACGAGGAGCAGGACAAGCTTCTAATTCAGGAGAATAAAGTTATTCTCTGCGACATCCCCGCTAGGCTAATCCAGAAAACCACAAGTAACATTAAATTGCAGTCTGGAAGCTTGATTAGAGTAAAACATACAGAGGACACAGTCCTCCCTAAATTCTATGCCATGAAACCAGCATCGGGAAAAATCATCCCGCCAGACCCCACACCCCCACTCACTTCATCAAATTGGGATCAGTGGTATCCCGTATACTGGCAAACCTGATAGTGAGGAGGATCAAGCTCCCTGGACGGGCAGCCACTTCCTTCCACCTCACCGCTGTGGTAGGCCGAGCTAGGCTCGGTACGATAGTCAACACAACTGCACTACCATCTAAGATAGTCACACCCCATAGCACACACATCAGTGACATACACCCAGTAAAGTTCGTAATGATGGATGGAAAGTACCGTATTTACCGCATTGTAAGCAGACATTAAAAAAAAAATCATTTTGAATCATCCAAAATCACCCCTCGACTTAGAATCGCAGGCAAAATTACATACAGTTCCAACCAAGTATATATAAAACAAGCTGATAAAATGAAAGTGTATATTTATCAGTACCATTGCAGGCTTAATAATAATATAATAGTGTTCCAAATACATAAAACCTGCAGTTTTTATGTCACGTGCATCCCCTATATAGCATGCCTGGGTGTGATCTCCAACAAGGTAATGGCAGGCGGCAGGCGCAAAGTATACGCGAGTATGGCACAGTGCCGTATCTACAATCTACCAGTCCCATTACCCATCTGCAGCTGTATTCACATCACAGAAATCTTATCTAAACTACAGCCGCTTAAAATGGTTTTATCATTCACGAATTCTAAATAAAATTTTCTGAGCACATATTTTTTTACTTGAAAATCTAAAGCAAAAAGTTAGCCACAGAGAAGACAATTTATAATAACAATAAAAAAAACTCTTGGTAAGATGATTCTGCTGCTGTTCGTCTAAACTCTTGACACATCTGCACATCACAAACAAGGTTTGAAAACAAGGGGCAGAACACAGAACAGAAGCAAAGCAGATGCTAGAAGAAGGGAAGATCGACCAGGCAGATATTCCAGATGTAGAAGGGGGGTTACGTCTATCTTGCAACCCCTGAATGTCTACATAATTAAACCATTCAAGGACTCTCTTAAAAATCTTTACACACACAGTGCTCTTTCCGAGAACCAATAGAAAAAATATAGTAATGGGGTACTCCTTTGTCATGTGTTATTAATTATTACACATTACAATTTTTTTGCAGTAGTAGTGCTATTCATACAAATTTATATTATTTAAATTAATAATTACTCATTACAACTTTTCTTACAGTAGTGCTTTTCTTGCAAATTGATATTACAATTAAAAAACAAAAAAACCACAACAGTGTACAGCATTTAGTGTAAAGTAACAATATAAATAAATAAAATTTTAAGTGACATCATTAGATGTAAACAACATCAACTGCCTTCCATTATGCATCAGCTTCCCGCAGTGTTCTCGCTCAACCACTGAACTTCATTAATCCCATTTCCCTGCTGCTGGCCACTCCCTTCTACTTCTTCCTCTCTCTCTTCCCATAGGCATCCCATTCCTTCCTCCTCCTAGCCCCGCCCACATCGCTCTGCGCACAACACTGCCAGCCACTCTCACCACCTCTAAGCTCCCCCCCTTACCTGTCCCACGCTCTCCTCTTCTCTTCCTCCCTTCCCCCACCACTTTCCAAAACCGGTGAGCACAGAACAAAGCATTCTCATACTCTTGCTCCCAATCTCACCCCCTCCTGATCACTTCGACAACGTCCTCATAATAAAATGTGCAATTTTAATATAAATTTTAACAAATTAAAAATATCCTTAGGACAAAATGGCAAAAATTCTAATGATGCAAATCACCTAATTTTATTTACCATAAATATGGGGCTCTTAGGCTGGTAGTGGCAGTTATGCTTACGCATTCCTATTCCACCTCCTTCCTCCCTTCAACAATAAACCAATCCCTCAACCATCACAGCAGGAGGCTAACATGCACATCCTTTTCTTATTCCTACTTTCTCTCTGTGCAAACTTCATACCATTTAGTATTGCATTGTAGCATTCAGACTTTTTTTTGCAAAACTCTTAATTACAGGAAAATCCAAATCCAGTCCCTAGTTATTATCTGTAGCAATGTGTGTCATTTGTTTAAGTAAGACCCTTGTTTATGTAATGGCAAGTACTAAAAAATCTCTCATTCATAAAAGTGTTCTATAAGAAGAAATAAAAAATACGAAGCGTTTATAAAATAACAGCACCAAAATCTAAAATGTTAAAAATAAAATGAGTTAAGAAAAATCTTGTCCTTACACACACTAAATGATGGTTGCAACTTCAAGTCTATCTCCTACCAAGGTATCATTCTTACAAAAAGAAAATGACTACAAAAAGTGGGGTGCAGCCTAATTTCGAGATGATACAAATTTTTGGGGGTAAAAATGTTTTATGCAATATGTGATATTTATAACTATATACAGTTTAAACTCGAACCATCTAACTCAGTTTTTACCGCATTGATCAAAAATTTTTTCAGCAGCACAGCTGAAAATTACATGTTCCGATCATTAAACAAAGAATTATTAACAAAAACGCATCAGTATGAACTATACTCGCCAATGCATACAAAGTCTGGATACAGCACATTATGTATACATGTACCAGTAACGATAACACAAATAAATACATTTTTAACACACATATTTTTGTTTACGGCTCACTGCCCTGCATCTAGTTCTATTTATGTAATTTACCACTTCCGAATAACCTCTCGATTTAGTCACCAACTCGTTCTTTGTAGGAAAAACCAATAAAACACTGAAAAAAATGTGAGAATACAGTACAATACGTATATTAAATGTGTACCGTAGGATTTTATTAATGTTCAGCATACAAATTGCAATGTTTTCGGCAGCAGCCATGTTGATAACGATGAGCTGGAAGCAGCAGTGCCAATTTTCGAGATATTGATTTGCGATGCGACATTGCCAACACCACTCTCAAATTTTCACTCAAATATTTTTTCATGGTAATTACGAAAGGATTATCTATAAAAATGCAAACACAAAATTAAGTTAACCCTCTTCACTGCACTTTATCAACCACAATATTCAAGGCCTACATGAGAAAATAATTTTACTGCTGCACAAAACAGCGATAATATCTTATGTAGTTCACACGCCCGGCGCATTGCTGCAAGTGCAGATTGATAAGACGCCATTTTGTGTAACATGTTGCCGTGGTTTTGCTTTCTCAAGTCTGTTACCATCTGTGGAATAGTAATTGCAAGCTGTACATAACAAGATAAAAATTGTCACAAATGTTTTGTAGGGGAGAAATTATGTGTCAAAATTTATTGTGTTTGTATGCAATCTTGATTTACCAATATTTACAGGAATACAAAAATTTGGTGTAGCCTTTACTTGAAATATAATTATCCCTAATTTTTCATCAAAAATTCCTGGAGGTGCTAGTACACGCATGCAGCCTGTACACGCCAAAATATGGTAGTTCAAATGAGAAAATAATAGTGCAGTTTTGAGGGAGAAATCATGCGAGGGGCAGTGTGTGGGAGAACTCTCCCAGTTGGAGAGTGGAAATGCTAATACTGCTGGATGCTAAACATACTGAACTGTTAACCTCCCTCTAGTACTATGCTGTTAAATACCATTGTTGCGACTTACGTATTTACAACAGGTAAAATGCATGCTCTACGCAGCTCTCACCTAACTGTTCTCAGCCGCTATCACTACTGAACAACCCCACACAGTGCATCAACAATGGACTCAAACCGACATGTTTTGGACTTCTGCACATTATTTTCTCATTTGGATTTCACTATATCAGAAGATTAATTTCTGCACAGCACTTAAAGGTTGTGTAATAGGAAAAGGATGGGATGGAGAAATGCTAACAGCAGTACTTACACAACTTAATTAACAGTAACTTTGTGATGTGGCGGTTCACAATTAACCATGTACTATTGAAATGCCAACATTCAGAAAAAAATCTCTCATGAACACACACTTTTTTTATCAAACATCTAATCAAGTACTTTTAAGTTAGCAGTGAACTGAGAAAGAAAACTTAACACCATATTATAAAAAGTTTAAATTAATTTTGACAATATTTTTCATATAAAAAGGACTAACAGCAACGCACCAATAGCATGTCTTAAAATCAAATTCCACAGAAATCTTTACTTTTACATGTGTGTCTAGAGCTTACCAGCACTTCTACAACACTAACTGGACATCCATCTCTGGCTGGTATAAACTGGCACACAAACATTTCATTCAGTAGACAAACAAGCCAAATTATCAAAACTGCTAACTTATCTGAAATAATTTCTAATTTTTAAAAAACACCAAGATTATAAAAATCTTTTGTACATGTTTATTTACAAAGAGGAAACAAGAGAAAAATTAATAAATTTCATTTTGAAACTAGGAAATCCATATTAAGCCAAGCCTGCATAGAACCCACAGTATTATAAATTTTTTTATAAGCAGGACCATTTCATTCTCAACATTCTACTGAGCTAAATACATGAGCAAGGGAAACTGATATTAACACATTATTTACACAAGTCTGACATCGCCATTACAATTTAACTACCAACTCATTTATGCTTTGTCACAATATCTTAAGCAAGCAAAAATGCATTTGAGAATAAAATCTGGCAACTTGAAAGGCAAGCACAATAAACATTACAAATATCAAAGAACTTAAAATAAAAATACACCTTACATTACAAAACTAAGCAACAAAATGATTTAAATCACAGTCGCACACAAATTTGTAGTGCGAAAATGAAAAGATGGAATAAAATGCAAAAGAATGCACTACGCATATCTTACTCTCTCCAGACTATGCTAAACTGCCATCATTTTCTGACCGTAAAAATTTTACCCACAAAATTCCTTTAATACATATGAATGTATAAAAAAAGGTATGCATCTGCTTAATTACCTGAGAGTTTTTATTGCTAGCACCATAAAAAACCAAAATACAAATACAAAAACCCTCAAGTACTTATAATTGCCACATTTTGCACTTTCGTATTTTGAGGTGTCAAAACATTACAATATCACGATCCTACAGATTTTTAAAAACGGTTATAGGTACATCACAGTCCATAGAGCAATGTGTTCACCCATGAATTGCCTTACAAGTCTTATACCTACATACTGTACTGTATTTACCAGAATATAGGAAGAAATAAAAAATATAAAATGACTGCCACATCTGATGTTTTAAAGATTGTCACTGGCTTCCACCATAATGAAACATATCAGTTCAAAAAATATAACCACCACTTGTTAATACCCAAGCAAAAATATTGACCTCAAAACTAATATGTGAAAAGATGACCTTAACTTTTTTTGATGAAAAATTCTCTCTCGTGTAGTTAGGTAAATGTAGTACACTCAAACCTTGTTCATGACAGCACCTGTTACATAGACATCTCATGTGTACCGACACATTTTCAGGAACTGTGTATTTTTTTTATTTTCTTCACAGACTATGGTTAGGATTTCTATTTACTGACCCTCTATTAAATCAATGAAAACAACAAAATGCATAATTTCCTCACTGTAAATGTAAAATGTCGGCCTTATCGCTGCAGTATACACAACATTGCGGTCACGTTTTTCTTGATTTTAGCTTGCTCAGTTGTCTTTTCTGTATAACTGGGCTACAATTTTGCTCAAAATACATCACCTTAATAAATTAATTTGTATTTAATCAATGTGAACAATATAAAACACCTTTATTTTCCTCACTGGAAATGCAAACAAGGGCTGCATCACAGCTATTTTTGTTACCCAGAAGTGCAGCATTGTTGTATGCATTTACATTAATTTTATTCACTAAAAGTGTTTTCTACATAACTGGGTCATCATTTTACTCAGAATACATTAGTGTAAAACATAAATGTCCACTTTATTAAAAAAAATGTAATTTTTATGCCAGCGACATGTGAACAAGATTTAATATACCCAGTTAGCAAACTATTCCAATACAATTTTCATGTTGGGGGAATGGGCACTGGGTCGAAATTTGGCCATTTCGGTTCACACCAACAACTTGGCTGTACAGACAAATTTTGGGGTCTACTATTGAGGTGTGACTATGTGTAGAAAACCAACAACCAAGCATTCATGTTGCAATTCAACTCTAAAATCACCCCTGCACTATTTAACATGTGCCAATACATAATTTTTACTGGTTTACAATACAGCAGGGCATTATGATTATTTGTAAAGTAATTGGTACTGAGATTATTAGTAAAGTAATCGATACTGGGTCACAGTTCCATATCCTTCATACAGCTTGCAAATGTCAGTGTTTGAACTATTGCAGCATTGTTCATTAAAAGGGAACAAAACAAATGGACACAACTTTTAAAAATCATGAAACGTAGATTTAAAATAAACTGGTACTATAATTTCATTTCACATAAAACCACAACCAAGTATTTCATTAATAAAAATACCAGCCTTCTCTGAACCAAGCAAATGTGTATTCCCATCTTAAAATACATAAATTTTCCTGGCGTTCCTCATTTATAAAGTCTTCACTTTTCACACAACACCATCATCTTCAATATGGGAAACAAAAATGAACACTGCACATCACTGTCACAATGGTGGCACCAGAAACTGCCAAAAATCTGTTTGTTTCAATAGTAAAACAATTTCCTCAATCTGTGCACAACTGACAGTTACTGAAACAAATACATACTGACATGTAGAACATTGATAAAGAACTTTTTTAAAGGTACTCCGACTTGTCTTGGGATGAAATTTTCAGAAGAGGTAATTCCAGTATACAAATTTCAAACTGCAATAACACCACTTACTTTAAAGTAAACTTTGTTATGGTTCTTGCAATAAAGCTGACACAAAGTCAGAATTTATTATTGTGTTACATTAAAGGTATAGCACTCATTTGAAATGCATTTTCAATATCAGCCGCAAAGGATGGTTTTGACACTATCACATAATAAATACGTGACATTAAACCAACCCTTATACCCAATTAAAAGAGCAATCGTACTTTTAGTATGACGAGGTCTGCAACTTTTATAGTGCCCCTGTAATGCTGGACAGCTTCTTAAAAGGTGTAAAATAAAGGTAGAGCTGTGCTTCACGAAAATGACAAACTCTCATGATGATACCACTTTATTGATAGATATTTTGTGCAATTTCACATTTGTAGATTATGCACTCTCTTAAATTTACACAAGATGTGTTTCAGAATATTTTACTATACTGAGCAGACACCACCATTCTGTTGCCATGGCAAAAGATACTGCCTAGACTTTAAAGATAGTGCAAAGATATACATACGTAACAAGCAAAATTACAGCTAATGGTATGTAAAAGGGGTTAAACTGTGGTCAACATAAAAAACCAGAAGAATAAGAATTCCCAGACCTTGCTGGTTAGCTCAATGTCAGCACCTAACCTTCAGAATTTTCCATTATTACTTTCATACTCCAGTACATGCAATATTTACTGATGATGTAAATTCCTTCGGCGTGGTTATGTTGAAAAACCAATGCTATATTGAAAGTAGGCCACCGTTAATTTTAATAGAACTGGGACAAATATCTAGGATTACGTTCGAGTTGACCAAGATGAAGACCTAAATAATGAAGTAATATCCACTCTCACAGTAAGCTCATCTTTGCAGTAGCAAAAAATGACACTACACCTCAAAATCTTAAGACAAATTGTGGCCATCACATGAGCAAAATCAGCATATATTATATGTACAAGCAGCATGCATGACAACACAAGAGTGCAGGCTGTACCTATGAGGTATATAAAAAAAAGGAAATATCTACAAACATGAAAAATACTGTACTTGGCAATCAAATCACATAAAACAAAAATTTATTTTCAAGCATGTATAGTTCACTCACCAAATGTCTGTACAATATTAACAAGACTATGCACACACACTGCAAATGCACAGTTTTTAATTATATATATAACACAATTACCTGAACGCAGCTGATAACTGCTGCACAAAATAAAAAACAATATTTGTAGATTTTGTAGCAACATAAACATTACCGTTCAGTTACATCACTACCATATTTATTTAATGATAGCAGTAGCCATCAAAATTATATCGCATTAAGTTAACACCCATAAAAAATTATTTCATTTTCTGCTTCTCAACTGCACCCAAGATATTTACAGATAAACTCACTTGTCTGGTTGGTGGACAATTACCAATAATGTCATTACTTTTTACATTTAAAATATCATGAAAATTAAAAAATTTACAAAAATCACAGAAATTTTGGTAGAAACTACCAAACACAAGTAAGTAACAACCAAGATTATAACATTTGTACTGACAAACTACAACAAAGGTGGACTTAAGGGGGGAGGGGGAGGAACTTGCTAAGAAACTGTTAGCTGATAACATTTGTTCATATATTATTGTTTATTAACAAGTTTAGGTTACAGAAATGCCACTTGTAAAAATGGACAAAAAATTTATTATACACAAGAGTAAAGTCACACATGACACCACCTTGTTTTGATTACATAAAAAAAAGAATGATGCCACTTCATTAACTCAAACTGAACAGAGTCATACAAGGCCTTGCAAGAAACGGGAGAAAGATAAACGCAGGCAAGAGACAAATCAGGAGTGTACAGAGTGACTTGACAGTTAAGACAAAAACTGCTGCAAAGTAATGCAGAAGATTGAATTTTTTTCTTTGCTTCCCTGCCTCTATTCCAAGTCTTTCAGAGATCACAGTTAAATACAGGGAATCCTACTTGAAAGACAGATTATGTAAGCATGAGGCATGTGTTTGTCATGTTCTATATTAGCTATTAAATAGAGGAACTTTCTCCAACTGCAAGCCGTGGAAACCAGCAACAGCTGCGACAAAAATTCAATCTCCGCACACAAATCTCTCCATTCACATTTCATAAAACTTTCTTCCCCACAGGACCCATGTTGCCACACCACACTTTCAAGTAATGTTGCACAATTTCTCTCGCAAAAACTTTGAAAAGCAGGACAAGCAAGCACAAGGCAAAATCAGGTCGCATTAACGGATACCTAAATATTGTAATGACAAAAATTCATATAATGTTCTCAACAACCAGAGAAAGTGTGTACCCTAAAAACTCATTTGTTCCTGTTTCCTCTCTCCCCCTCTCTTTTTAGAAAAAGATTTTCAACGGATTCTTGTTTGTGTGAGTGATCCGGACCAAAGACGCAGCTGTACAGGGCACATCACATGGCGTACTTGCGCGTCCATTCCCTCGCTAGTTCATTGTACTTTTCCCGGTCTGTTTTGTATATCCTCGCTATTTCTGGCACTAGCGGGTCATCTGGATTTGGATCACACAGTAGAGAGCAGATGGACAACAAAACTGCAAAACAAAAAAAAAAAAAATATATATTGAGATATTACAAGTTGCAATGAAACATTAGATATGTACTTAATAGTAATATTTATAACTAGGGGTGGGACGATACCATGTTTTCGATACTCAATACAGTTTTCAGCTTGATATCCTGGATACTTTGATACTCTTAGTAAAAAAAAATTCAATAATGCAATCAAATTTTCGTAAACTACATTTACACCATTCTCAACCAAATATTTGAAATTTATATAACTTAGTATTAGGCCTGTCAAGCATTAAAAAATTATAAATATTTATATGATATTAAAAAAGCACATTATACATGTCAATTTTCGAACTAAGATTAATAATTCTTATTTAGAAGAACAAGCAATAAATTTTTTCTGGATTAAGCCAGATAGCGGAAATGTGGGATTTGTTTATCGCCAGATAAAAAAACAATAGCAATTCTTCCGCTACCGGAAGCGAGATAAATTTATTATCCTATTTGTTGTTTTGCATTGGCCATTTTCACAATTGTGTACACACAAAACACGTATAATAAATACGAGATACCAGTGGTAAAACACAAATGGCACGTAGAAAAAAAAATCCTGTACTTGCATTCAGAATATCGAACATAAATTTTGACAGTTCTAGAACATAGCATGGCCACAATGTATCCTTGTGACACAGCTGCTCTGCCTATGAATGAAACAATGAATGTTAACAAATGCTATGATCAATGTAGATTATTTCAACCTACCTTATTTTTGTTATGGCCAAGTCATACTGCTGGGCATCCATTAATTTATTTGCAGTGGATTGGATGGGGTTGGGAGAGACTTTAGTTTAACATCTTTCATGAGACAGCGTTTTTCTGTGCCTCTTCTTAAGAGACTGTGTCCGTGTCCGAATTGGCAGATTTTGTTCACAAAATGATTAAGTGACCCATGACATATTTGGTAATTAGGTATTTTGTATTTAGCAGATGTTAGCAAAAATACAAAATGACAGCGCCATGCTTTTTTTAAACACATGCGCAAATGGGTAAATAAAAGTATTCGTAGTAGGTGTGTTCACGTGGTTTACTATCTGCTAGTTGCCATTTGTGTAACCAGGAGCACTTATTTTGTATGCTGTTCGGGTGGCGGTAGCAGTTGCTATTTTTGTTACGAAAAGCAGCTATTCCTGCTCTTGCTAGCAGAGGTACAGCAGAAATATCAAAACTAGCAAGGTGGAAAAAAATTGCTGCCAAAATAAAATTACAAATGTTAAAGAGTCTTGAGAGTAATGATTGCGAATAGAAAATTTTCTTTTACGTAGATTGATGAAGAGATATGTTTGGGTATCCTATAAGAAGTGTAGAAAGAAATTTTCCATCAAAAATTTTTTAACGTTGCCTATACATGCACACTGCCTCACTCGCCATAATATGGTACAGTTTACATAAGAACACATTTAATTTGTACACACTTATCTTTATTCACTTTACATATTAAATTGACTTCACAAGAAAGAAAAACAATTGCCCAACATACAAAATTAGCATATTACGTATGCGTGGGTGCACATAAACTTAAAAATAATCATTAAAAAAAGGACACTGAATTTAATCTGTGTAATGTGCCGCTGTTTTTACAGCAAAAGGAGGGATAACGGAAGCAAAAAAAAGACCGGGAGGGTAAGGCAGAGGCGGCAGCATACGACTGACAAAGAATCCTTACTGACCCGGCCTGCAAATTCCTCCCCCCCCCCCCCCCAGCTTTCACGGACAATACACCAGTAACTGAAACCGGGATTACTGTATCTATTTTTAGACGTGCCTCAAATTATCGACTTTATCGACCCAAACTTTTCACGGTTCCTTGGGATTGGATTGTAATAATAAATGGGGTCATAATGGAGGGGTTTTACTGTAATTAGCAGAATAATTAAAAAAATACGACACTTCACAGGCTTTACGAAACTAGTAAACTACCGAAAACAAAATAAACGGTGCTGCTTCGAGACAATAAGGAAAATGGTGGACCAAGCATCCTCCAAGCCATATAGTCGCGTAGATAAAAAGCATCTAATAAAAGTATCGATACTCGTTTCTTTCGAAACTACCCAGTATCGAGGGATATCGAAATATCAAATGGTCCACCTCTATTTCTAACTCATATGTTAAGATTTAAGAAAAGCCTTTCATGTAAACTGTGTACAGTACACAATATTAAGAATATTTGTACATGTGACACCAACTTGAGACAGATCTGTGGCACACTCCTGACCAACATATGAATCTGTGAAACCACCAGACCAATGGCAGAAGCTCATGATGGGATATGAGGGGAGGAATGATGGAAGTATGGGAAATGAGGGGAGGAATGGTGGAAGCATGGGAAATGAGGGGTGGAATGGTGGAAGTGTGGGAAATGAGGGGAAGAATGGTGGAATACTAAGCAAAGGAGCGGGCAGCAGGTAAGAGAACGGAAAACAAGGGGGGACAGTGGGAAACGAGGGGGAGAGTGGAAAGTGAGGGGGAGAGTGGAAAGTGAGGGGGAGAGTGGAAAGTGAGGGGGAGAGTGGAAAGTGAGGGGGGAGTGGAAAGTGAGGGGGGAGTGGAAAGTGAGGGGGGAGTGGAAAGTGAGGGGCAGAGTAGAAAGTGAGGGGGGAGTGGAAAGTGAGGGGCAGAGTAGAAAGTGACAGTAAATGCAGGGGAAAAGTGGGAAGTGAAGGGCAGCAGAGTGTAAAAGAAACACGAATTTGGGGGGGGGGGGGGGGGATGGCTGCAATAAGAGAGGGGATGGGCGTCAACAAGAGAAGAGCGTGGGGACTGGCTGTAATGGGGGGGGGGGAGAGAGTTGGCGGCAATGAAGAGGTAGAAAGGGGGTTGGGGATTGGCGGCATCGAGAAAAGGGAGAAAGAGGGTTGGGGATTGGCGGCATCAAGAAGAGGGAGAAAGGGGTTTGGGGGTTGGTGGCATCGAGGAGGGAGAGGGAGAAAGGAGGGTTGGGGGCAATGAGGTGAGAGTTGAGGGAGAGGGGTTGTAGGCAATAAGAGAGAGGGGGATTGGTGGCCACAAGGAGTGAGGAGGGTGGGTTGGACACCATGACCATGCGGAGATGGGGGGGGGGGGGGGCACAACCAGCTCGACAGCCCACCTAGTGCCACCAGCAGTGACAGCCATAGCCGACCCATCAGCGAACCAGGTCCCGGTGCCAAGCCACCACCAGTGCCGCAGCAGGGTCAACAGCCACCACAGACTATCGCTCAGGTATACAGTTGAAAGTAAGTCCAAGAAGTAAGGACAAGTAAAAGCAACCTGTGTGTCTGTCTTCACACCAAACAAAAACAGCCAGACAGTGGCGATCTACCGTTAATCAAAGGATGTAACGTATCAGCTTAAAATGCAGAAACCACACACAAGATTCTCAGTACTCCGAAATTGTACTGCAATATTTTATTTCATCACTCATCAAGATTACATGTTTACAATGATATTCATTACAACAGATTCATCTTCACTGTCATTATCACACAAGTACAATAGCAGCAATCTTCAAACGTTAATAGAAACCTCAATATCCAATTTATTATACAAAAATGCATAAAATGAAGTCTCATTTCAGAATATCTCAAGGCACAGTAAGAAAGATTGGCAGGCAAGTAGAGTCCTTATGGCCATTCTGTTTTTTCATCTCTAGCACTTGTTTTAACACCCATCAACTGCAGCTAAAACTAAAGGCAGTTATGTCCCAATTAGATATATTTTTTTAAATACCAAATACCTAAAAAATCTTTGGTCTGCTGTGCAATACAGTTTATAACTTGTCCTTTCACAGTATTTTGGTTGTAATCTCGTGCTAAAAATACAAAATTACATAATCTGGAGGGTGTGACTCAATGTACTAGGCTTTCCCACATCATTTCAGCAGTGGATGTTTTGAGTACCATGATATTTGGAGATTACCTGCTTATTTGAAAAATTTTCAGAGAACCAGAAACAGGTACCTTTTAAACCGCAACAGTAGTATTAGAGGACAAGTAAGAAAGTTCTATACAAGTGAGTTTTCTTCCCAAATCAGAACATACTACTAACAAAAACAAATTGCAGTAGTTTGCTACCAGAGATTGCAGTTTTTTATTGCTAGGGTTATTCCTTCTGTTAGTAAGCCATATTACACGTAATATTAAAATCCTACAAAATAAAAATTTATATTAAGTAGAGTGTTACTGTGCTAAATACAGTTGACTCGCACAGAAATCGCATGTATCGATAAACTGCATGCACAGTTAATTTTCACTGGTCCCAGCAAAACTCCTATATATGTAAACACTGATAAAGCTAACCGCTTTTATTGTTATCGGATGGCGTGTCGATCAAAGTATATTTCAGGTCCTGTCACCTAAGATTTCGCGCAACGATCATTTCTAAGCTGATTGTTTATGCAAAAGTCTAGTAACTGGATGTGAAATCCATCACACGCACCGCAGTTTATCACTGCTCTACAGTGCGTGGTCTGTATTCACAACACTCCACATCTACATGCGACTGCAAGTCTGGCTTGCTACTTTCCCTTACGCATCGCCTGACAAGAGGGGAAGTGGGCATTACCTAGCAACCAGCATGGTGACCTAGTATCCTCTCCCCCTTCCTCTGTCTCTCTCAACCTCACCACCTTCCTTCCTCCCCTTACATGCCAATGAGACGGGAAGTTGTTGTTCGTCCTCTCTTTCTCTTTGCCATCCAAATAACCAAAGAAACAACTATAACATAGTGATATTTAAATATTGTACAAATTCTGTACAGAAAACAGAGGGAAATATGTTGAATCATTTTCTTCTTGAACTCAAGTGAATGAACTTGTTGAAAACAAAAAGTATGATTACATAATCATGATAATGATTGCTCAAATATATAAACAGGTCTATAGTGAACATAACTATTATTTTACATGTCCTTATGTTACACAAACTATATTAAAAGTACTTTTCGAATAACACAATGCCGTAATAGCAAGTCCATCTTACAAAAAAACGTGAAACATATTAGTCACTTCCTCCATCCACATTAGAAGTCTTTGCAGCCATCAGGAACATAATAGACGATTTTGCACGATCTTTGAGCTTCTTCTTCTTAATAGGAATCTTCTCGTCATACGCACTGATAGTAGGAAGGGGAACCTCACCACCCTTGTACAGTTTAAAGTCATCACTGAGAAGAAGTCACGACAAGAGACAAAACCCTTCAGTTCTTCAGTAAACGCAAAATGTTTGTATTTGCTTATTTGGAATGTTTGTTTGCCTAGCAAACCTTTCGCGGTTTTCTTAAACAACACTTGCCATTACATCTTGAAGTTACGTACTTCAAAAGCTGGTAATCTCTTCTTGGCTTTACATATCAGTTCATTATATTGATCTGGTGAATATATTCAGTCAAGACTGTGTAAAACTTTCTTTATTACTGCAAAATCACGGTCGCTTGGGAGGAAACTGTGACCCTGAATCGGAAAATAAATACGCACACTTTGCATTTGTCCAGTCATAGCCAGCGACATTAAAAACCTCACTAGTGTGTGATTCTGGTTTTGTCCTGGGCAGATGTCACTAAATAAATGTAGCTCTTTGACTTCAGGAGACAAATTTGTTGACAATATAGTCATGGAGAAAGGTGCATACCCCAACTGGCCCTTTTTTCACCATGGCTTCATGGTATGAATAAAATGTTGCTTTCTCGTCTCCTAGACTATGTACACAAAATACGAAGTGCCATAACTTTCGCAGATAGAACATTTGCTGCACTGGTATGCAAGGAAGTGGTAAATTTTGCATAAAATCAAATTGAAGTCCTGCTACATCTGTTCTATTACTGCCCATTTCTGTCACTTATTGGATTTTCTTGTAAAATGTACAAGCCCTTCTTTTGTGTACCATTAACTCTACTACTGCAGCACGTTTTTCATCATCATTTAACGCAGCCAATTTCATTTTTATATTTAAATCCTCACACATTGAGCACACATCTAGTCGTCTTTGTGTGTGTGTGTGTGTATGTATATATATATATCACTTTCCCGTTCTGGATGTTGTTCCAAAAGCATATTATACATCTGTCGACAAGTCAATCCAGCTTCCAAATATATAATGGGAGTGTGGACATATAATGAGCAGTTTTTGTTGGATATGATTTGATGTGGGCATCAAGTTTAAATATTGCCTCTTTCGAAATTTGGTTACGGTGATTGTGTTTACCACACATATCAACTGGCTGGATTCCCTTGGCTAAGAGGTTTGTAAGCTGGAAAACCACTTTACTCGAAATGGCGCGTAGGCTTAAAAACAGCTTGCGACATTCTTTTACACGATCTGATCCCTTCCATGCAAACTGTAAAGCTATTGGTAAACTTCTTGGATTTGGGAGTTGTAGGCCGATGAAGACTTACATCATGACGTTTGATTAAACCAGTTAAATATGCATCTTGTTCATTCTTTGCCCTTCCACTATAAAGTCTGTTAATTTTATGCTCTTTTTGATCATCTGTAAATGTCTTAGTACAAGTTTTCTTACAGTCACAATTCAGGTCCAGATTGCTTTTGATCCACTAACCATGCTAGTTGTTGTAACAAACTCTTCTTTTCGCATTGCCTCTTTCATTTTGTCTATAATATTGCCACTTCCTCTTCTTTTCTTCACAGGACTTTCACATTAAAATTCTGACATTATAAATAGTAATGACGTTGACTGTTTATACAATAACACAGCCACTACTTTGTTGTTTCAAAACAAAACACCAATAACCTCAAATCATAGATATCAACACTGCAGTGAAAACAAAAACACACAGCAGAGTGCTCTGTTGGGATATAGGATCAGTACGTGGCTACTGACTGAGCCCAAAAGGAAAATATTCCAGGAATGTTTTCTTTCTTCATCTCACTCTTCGCGACCACGGGCCCACAAAATGAATTTGTAGCATCGGAAAGTTATTAACTCACCAACTGTATTTGCCCTTCGGGACATAAATGGCTACCTTTATTTATTTTACCCAAAATGTGGAATCTTTCCCTTCTTAATCTCAACGATTCAATTATTATTTGCAAAGATGTTTTTTGGTGGTTAAAAGTTGTTTTGTCTCACAAGGTTGGTGTTTCACTGTATCTGGCACAAAATTAACATGATTTTAAATTGCAATATTTAACTAACTCAAGGGGCAGCATCTTCGCAAGTAAAATTATATGCCAAGCATATACTTGACATCCTCTTGTTATCAAAAATTGTTTGAATATACTGATAAGATGTAAGGGCCTAATAGACACCTTTTGACGTCTAATAATGGGTAGATAAGCACTGAGCCGAGTGCAGTGTAACGCACGACAGGGATAATCAGAGGACGTGGTTTTGACTAATTTACTTTTCAAGAGTGTGAATAGCTCAGTTAAAATTACCTTATTTATTCATCTCCGTCTCAAATTTACAAGTTCGCTTTGCAGTAAATTTAATTAATTTAAAAGACAAAACATTCGCCAGGGGCGCAACATGTCAGCAACTTGTAGAGGCGTGGAGGGGTAATCCTCCTGGAGCCAACCCTCTTTTACCAGCGGATGTGAACACACTTGATTGATAACTTCTCTGTGCGCTCTCAGGAGACATTCAAAATGTGATTTTCATTCGGTGTCATATTATTTTCTTTTTCAGAGGGTATGAAAGTTTTGGTTCAGCTTGCATTTGGTGTCGGATTACAATCAATTATATACAGTACTTCGAGACATTTTCTTCATTTAAGCAAGTTTAAATGAAATTTTTTTAAATGTAATATTTACTTTTTCTATAATTCCAATTTTTATCATGTTTATTAGCTAAACTTTATTCACAGATAATGTACAGCTCGCACTATACTCAACGTAAAGTTTTATACGGTTAGAAGTTGTATTTTATCAATGTACATTTCAGAAACCTCATCTACGAAAATCCTGCATGCATGGAAATTTTTTGACAGTCCCTTGAATAACAATACATCAAGAGTTGACTGTACGGAAGTTATGAAAAGTACTTGAAACTAATATTTATTAACACACCATAAAATGTATTCAACTTGACAGCTTTGAAGTTTGCAGAGCTGCCACCTCCAAGCACACCCATCAGCAATCAGTTATATACAAAACACATTATGTGTATCATGAGCAATAAAATTTTTCTCCAAAATACAGATACACTCACGAAATTCAATATAATTACACACAACATGCTTGCATCAAATAAAATATGTGCATATGGATGAACAAAAAAATATATTAAAAAAATATAACAATAACCAGGATATATCAAAAACGAAAACATAAATAAGACACATCCATACTTTCTTATGTATCACTAACTGGGAAACATACAGTTGCATGTTTAGCTTCTCTAAGCTCCTTGGTGATGAATGGATAATATTTCTACAATCATTACTGAAATACTGCCAATATGTTAATAAATAAGATAAATTATGCAATAGCTTAAAAAAATTTTGTTGCAAAATATATAAACAATGCATAACACGTACTTGCTTTTTAAAACATGCCTAGTGTTTTTTGAACAGTTTTTTTACACATTCGCATGTGTTTTAAATGCCAAAACCCAACATGATGCTGATTTTGTCATTTTGTATTTTTGCAAACATTCACTATACAAAATACAACACCATTTTTGTATACGAAATAGGGTCACGTGATCATTGTCAACAAAATCTGCTAATTCAAACACTGTCTAATGCTATATTTATGACAGAAAAAAATGCCTTCACCTGCATTGTATGTCCATTCAAGTAATGATAGTAGCAGAGTACAAACTTGCCATAGTTTTTCATTAAAAAACGAAACTACGACAGGATACCATTTAACAGCATTTTGGTCAGTGCTCCCATCAGTAGACAGAGAAAATGCTGAAATTTGCAAAACAGAGGCAATTTCTTCCTTGGTCTGACTCAACATAAATTGATTTAGGGTAGAAGAGTTATCTCTTACACAACCATATTTTTTGGCTATTGCTGAGTCTGGAAACATTGCCCAGAAGAGATGACCAGCATGGTTAGAAATTGCCAGTGGAATGTTGTGATCCACAAGAAATGAGGTGAACAACATTCCAGCATTGGTAGTTTCATTTTCACAGCTGTTTACAAAAAATGAAATTGTTTTGTAAGCAGATTGCACTTTACAATTATGTTTGCGCTTCTTAGATTTAACATGGCCCCGGCAGTCATCTTATCCCCCATGTGCGCGACAACAAAACCAGTTGCATATTTCACAAAAAACATGTCTCTCCGATAATTTTGATTGAACAAGGCACTACCATTCTTTTGTGTAACTATCACTATATTTCTGTAAAACCTTCATGCCAGCTTCATGTTTAATTGACACACAACGACCAGAGTAAATACAAGCTTGTGACACCGCATCACTACTTGCAACATTGATCTTTTTCTCTTTCCAGTATTGCCACGATCCTTACTGCTTGTGATACCAAATTTATCACACTGTTTGCAGAGAATACCAAAATTGTTGACTAGCATGCAAGCTTCAGGTAAAAGTACTATATTTACTGTATGGCAGACAATACATCAAACCTGAATATGTATCGCGCTTTTGCAGAGAATACCGAAATTGTCTGCTCGCATGCAATCTTCTGGTAACAGTACTATCTTTACAGTGTGGCAGACAATACATAATACTACTGTAAATAAGTACTATCATAAACAAAATTCAAGACACATTTTCAAGGTTATCAATTTCCGTAATAAACACGCCAGCCTCCATAATACCGTAACTGGAAGTTAAAATCAGTAATAATTACGGAAAATCTGTAATATTTGGTAGTACTCGACTTATGCACAAGTTTCAGTAAAAGTACATATGAACAAATTGCTCAGTTAACTGCTGTGTTTATGTAAATGAAATTACTGCGATCCTCACAAAGCTATACATTATTTGGGCTTGAAAAATACTTACTCTCTACCTTTCAATTCAATTAAATAACTAGCATCTGTAATGAAAGTGCTAAAAAAGACTAATTCAAAACCACATAAAATTTTTTTTCTGTCTGAGCATTATATGCACAATAACATTTTTATACTAACTCACCTTTCGAAATTGTAAGCGCAGGCGACCACTGAGATCTCAAAATATCCAAACAAATGCTTCCATTACTATTTATATTGGGATGATAGATTCTGGTTGTGAATGCAACCTGCAAACAACAGTTACAATAAAAGGTTAGCCAACAAATGAAAACATTACCTAACAAAATACACCTGGTCACCAAAACCATACTGTATGCTTTGATACGTACAATGTGTCCAGTATTTGTAACATCACAGCTACACAACATACAATATGACTGGAAGTGGCGCAAAATAATTTTAACTCTACAGAAGCTAACAATTGTTACAAGCCATGTTTCCTAGCTACAAAATGCTGTACACTCTAAAAACTGTATAATCATTTAACAGTTTATTTTGGTTGATTTCAGCAAATCTGAAGATAAAACACCCTGGTTTTTTGCAACTAAATGAGTATTTCTCTTAACATTATCATGCCTATCCTGCTAGTCACATATCTACGGTATATATTAGCTTTTATTATATTTGAGTGTACCCATGTCCTGAGGTCAGTGATTCAAAATACAAATTTTAACACAACATGTATCAAAGAAAATGTGTGAACTGAATGCCAAACATTATGCAACTCAATGACATTGGCACATGCCACCTAGAGACAGTTACTGGATACACAACATCCTGTGTCATCCAGCACCATGTTTAGGTAAGTGGCCTTTAGTCAAACTAGGGGCAGACTGACCCACATGTAGGCTGTCATTACTTAACACCAGAGCAGAGACCACATCATTTGGAGTCGTGGAGGAATGAGTGGTGTTCAGTAAAGCAGCGCCATTCTGCTGACGACACATACTGCCAATGTTGTGAAGAGAGAGACCAGTATTACTTCTGGCATCATAAAGTACGGACACAACGGTACAATTTCAAGTGTAGTGATTCATGGGAACATTACTGCGCAGTGGTACATTAGTGACATCCAATGTCAAAAGACAGCACCCTGGTGCAGTCTTTCAAGAAATACTCTGATACCCAACACATCTCTGGAATGTGTGTCAATGAGGTACCCTCCAAGGCCAGTAACTAATATTGTAATCATTAGAATGAAAGAAAGTGACCTTTCAACATGTGCAGTTTCATTTCATTCACGCTGCTCCTAGGTGATAAAACATTTTTTGCCCATTCATGTATACTAAACACCACATAAAAATTTGATTTAGTGGATGTATATGAATGTTTCTAGTAGCACACAATTTTTTAAAAAATTTCAACATACAAAAGTGAATAATTAATTCAACTTACCTTTGGTGGTTTAAATGGATAATCTGTGGGAAAATGGATTGTTAAGAAGAAAACCCCACCCTGGTATGGACTGTCTGGCTGCAACACGTGAAAACATAAGTTAGCAATAACAGAGAAGCCCCACATGTCACAATTTATAATTGCAGGCAAATTATGTTGCCCCCCCCCAAAAAAACAACAATATAATTAAACAAGTACCCCATATTGTCAATATACAAAAAAACTGAGTAAAACATTACACAAGAGGTTAAAGTAACTATCTAGTTTCATGAGAGGAAAGTAATTGCTCTTATGATTTGGATCTGTTTGATTAACAAGCACATAACAGGTTGTCCGACACAAGTAATTAACAGACTCTTTTCCGTACACAAAATGTATGGAAACAACTGCTTTCTAAGGATGAATACAGATTGGATAATGGTA
Source organism: Dryococelus australis (assembly GCA_029891345.1). NCBI lineage: Eukaryota > Metazoa > Arthropoda > Insecta > Phasmatodea > Phasmatidae > Dryococelus > Dryococelus australis. The sequence goes on along the minus strand of CM057005.1, from coordinate 73,569,389 downwards.
AAAGCAGAAGACTACTAATAGTTTTATTAACTACCAACACAGCATACCAAAATTTTTTTTGATAAAAAAATATGTAAATGGTAAGGCCTAAAATTTTTCGCAAACTGCGTAGCAATGCGAAATGCTAATGAATTATGTAATTTCTGCATTTGGAAACTGACAAAATTGCTTTTCTTTTTTTATCTAAAACCTTAGTGTGGAACATTAAGTGTTACAATTTTCCATTTGTTATAAAGTATTATCTCTTGTTTACTTTACATACGTGCAGAAAACAAAACTATTTGCAGGGTGATCTCGTTGTTGACTATAGAAACATGAACAAAATGTTACGTCACGATAATTCTTAAATCAATTAGTAGCAAGGTCGACAGATTATAGTCACAAGTATGTTTCAATATATGTAGAGTAGAATCGCTATGGCACTTGCTCACAGGCACAATTACACCTACTGTATTTTATTTATAAACTAATATAAAACTGTAAAACATGGGACCCTGGTAATTGGCGACATGTCCACCTTAATTCCGGATTTATTTTTTGGTTTTACACAAGTCTGCTAGCAAAACTGAATCACCAGACTGAATCAGCAAATTTTTAAGAACAAAACAAACATTGTGACCACAGAGAGGGAGGGGAATGGAATAGTTTCATTACTGTAATACAAAATTAGAAGAAATATACATGGCTGAATAAAGAAGTACAATTTTGAGATAATGCTATAAAATTGACAAAGATATTAACGTACACAATGTGCAAATACAGGGTTGCTACAGGTACACGCTGAAAAAATCCCCTGATTTTTCCCCTGTTATACACAACTTCAAAACATTTCTCTGACTTTCTCATCTAATAAGCATGGTAACACTGACAATTAAAATGAAATCCCATGTGCAGCGCTATTGATAAATAGATATACAGTCAAACTCGTTTAAGACGTTCCCGCTTAAGAAGCTGTGTTGTATAAGTCCCAAAACAATTACCTATACATGTGATGCATATTTATCCCGCTTAAAATGTTCCTGCTTATAAAAATTTCCCACTTAAAAAGCACATAATTTGTTTAAAACCTGACCCGTTTTCAAGATTATAAATTTTAAATACGTATTTTCAGACGTAATTTTCACCCTGTCATAATTCACGCACCTTAATTTTATGGTGCAGAATTTCTGAAAAAACTTTTGCTTTCATATCTCAAAGCACATTTCTCTCGACAAGGCAAAATAAGATGTAGATTGTAGATTTTATGCTTCCTAACCCTATTTTTTCTAAAACAACTACCAATATAAACATTAGTTATGCGCCAATGAACGATAACCAGGGTTTGTCCACCTGCATCACATTTTCCCCAATGGTTCTAAACCTTTTCCAAATGTTTTAATGCATACGAGTATAACTATGAAAAAGTCAGTTGAATAATTGTAATATTATAAGACACCAAACCCCCATAAGCCTACAGCATTTATTAGCTTTCTACAGATTTTGCGCCTGAAAAAAGATGTATTATTTGCACTAGCATCTGCAAGTAAAGTGAACAGCTAGAGTATTGAATCAGTTTAAGGCGTGATGTCCAGGTTTCACAAGATGGCCGTTATAATATAGGCATGGGTTAGAACAGTGTCTGTGGATCAATACGAGCGCGAGCAAATGTATGGTTGAACAAAAGTGAAAAAATGTGGCGTGCGGTTTAGGTTTCATCAAAACTTCCTTCGACCTTGTGAGGTGTGTTCTATGGTCAAACTTACCAAAATTGTATTTTACAGTTTTCTCGCATAATAAACATGGTTAAAGAGGTTGTTTTAAATGTTAGTGTATACAGTAGACTTGGACAAGATGGAAGATAAAACGTCTAAGCCTATTATTAAACGTAAAGCATTATCAGTATCAGAAAAACTGGACATCATTAACTATAGTCCATTCTCGATTGGAAACGACTATGAAAATCAACCATTGAGAAAACACTCTAGGCATAACATGTCAAACCTGTTTTTTCAATAACCTGTATTCAACAAATATATAACACTGTGATTAACTTTAGAGTACTGTATTACTGAATAAATGAACCTTTACCGTAATATCTTCCATAACTTGTAATATTTATTTCTTTTTAAATATGAATTAACAGCGAGTGCAGCGACGTGTTGGCAACGACCGGTAAGAAATAGTTCATAGTTAAAATATCATTTTAACCTCATTTTTTAGTATACTATTTGTAAATTAAACGGGGCCTATTGAAATATTTAGGTAACCCCGATGGCAACATCTCATTTCTTCAGTTTAAAATAACAGCGGAAAACATAGCGAGTAGGCCGTAATGGCACAGTGTTTCATGGAGCGAGAAAGCATCTGAAAAACTGTCCGCTGGGCAAGGCTTGTCACTCTCTCTCTTTCTTTTTCACACTCGGGAAGTTTCACTTCGCTAGTAAGCAGCAAAATTATACATTTTTTCAATTGTAGCATAGTTTGTACTTATTGCAGCAAAATAATTATTTTTGAATTTGTAATTTACAACTGAAGAGAGATTTTAATGTTCGAATACTTATTTTAATATATTTAGATATAATGGTGGGGCAGTTACCAAGTGAAGTTGGGAGACGCGGCGAGTCATGACATGTCGAGTTGCTTTTTGCCAAACAAAACGTAAATTATTCTTACTCCGAAAAATACTTTATATTACCGCATCACGTTTGTAGACGGTTTTAAAACCTACCTAGGCAATTACGATGTTGTAATAAATCTGTGTTTCCACGGCATTAATAAATATACTGTGACGTGTGTTTCGTTAATCATAGCGTGTGTGAAATAGCATGCCTTTGTGCATTGTGGTCGATACGCTGGCCCTGAGTGTGCGTGATTTCAAATAGTTGATTTATTTATACGTTTTAACTGTGAACTGATTTTATGATGAAGTTAATTATCTACATCCACGTCTGTTTATTTATCACAACATTGTACCTGGGTAACGTAATTTGCCACAATCCCAGAAGAAAAATACTAAGCCCAGCCTGATAAATTTCAATAAACTTAATAAACAGTAAGTAGCGATACACAGAAACATGAAAGGAATAAAAGTTATCGTAGGCTTATTTGTGTGCATGTTCACCGCTTTCTTTTAAAGTTTGTATGACAAAAATGAACAACATGAGTTGCGTGTTTGAATGTAATGTGCCTTTATCGTTTGGTTGTTCCTTCGTTTTAATATTTATTCCAACTGAGGCCACGCTATTAAAAAAATGACCCAACACATATCAATAACAAAAAGGATAATTAGCACAACCCTTTATCTCGCAGTTGTCACAATGTTAAACACAGTCGCGGCAAACAAATACGTTAATGTAAAATAAGTCAGAAATGTCGTCAATTCAGGCATTTTTTTAAAACGTCATAAAGCTGACCTAAATAAAGTTGGAGGCCTAAACTGTGAATATTCATACGTAATGGTTTTTGGAATGACAGAATTCTTTGAAAAGCTGTAAACAGTAAACACATTTGACAGGTATAAAAGTAGAAGTCACATTTCAATGTTTACTTTTAGGTGTAGCGAAAGTATACAAACATATGTACACACACAATGGAATGCAAACATTGATTTTGACAGATGCTGCATGGCAGTCACATGGCAATGTTTGTTTACATTTGGCAGAAGGATACGAAACGGGCCTGTAAGTAGATATTTAGCAGGACTCCGACAAAGTTGCTTCCAATGGGGAATGGGCTATTTGTAAGCAATAATCCCAACCTGGCTTGTGTGACAATTGCCAAACAATTTCAGTTGCCTGTTTCTATTTTAAACAGTATTGTAGCCAAATGAGACCAGTTTCTTCAGCATTCTGTAGCAGCAAAACCTCGCCGAAAGAAGTTAAAAACTTAAAAATATTCCAAACTTGAAGAAATACTTTTGGAGTGGTTCCAACGAAAACGAGACTTGAACATTCCTATCCATGGTACAGTAATAAGACAAAAAGCAGAAGAAATTACATTGTGATTGAACATACAATTCACAGCATCAAATTGGTGGCTCGAATGATTTAGAAAATGGACAGAAATTGTGTACAAAACTATTTGTGGGGAATCTGCAAGTGTAAGTGAAGAAACAGTGAGTGCATGGAAAAACATAACTTTACCTCCACTGTTGGCAGAGTAAAAGGCACAAGATGTCTAATGCAAATGAATGTGGTCTCTTTTTTAATTTTTTCCAGACAACATTTGCCTTCAAGGGAGACAAATGTCATGGTAATAAAAAGAAAAAAGAACGAGTGACAGTGTTGTATTGTACAAATGTGGAAAGGTTCTGAAAAGTTGCCTGTTCTTGTGATAGGCAAGTCACAAAAACCTGCTTCAAAAAGCGAAGTCGCTGCCTTGTGTGTACAAAAGCAACATGTCTTCTTGGATGACATTCAAAATATTTTCTGAATTTTTGATTTGTTTGCACAGAAAAAAGCCAGTCAAAAACAGAAGATTCTTCTTTTCATGGACCAATGTGCAGCACGCCCTAAAAACTTACACACTGAAAAATGTGCATGTTGAGTTCCTGCCAGCCAACTCAACATCAGTGTTACAACCACGACAAAGGCATCATCCAAAATGTGAAGCACATGTATCGAAAGCACCTGGTGTCCAGATTGTTGCAAAGAATGACAACCAAAATAGTTTACTCAGTTTCCTTGTTGGATGCCATACACATGTTGGCCGCATCATGGGATTCATTGAGCCAAGAAACAATTGCAAACTGTTTTGGGAAGGCAGGTTTCAGCACCGTGCCAGAAAAACTGCCTGTAGTTTCATTGGACACAGTGGAAGAAAGTGACACCATATGAGCTGAAGTGAAGGAAATATTGGGTGTCACTTCTACATTTAATGATTATGTGAAGTTGAGGAGATCGAGAATTTATGTAAGTCTAGTGAAATTCATCCACGGAGCAACTTGGACAACCCTGTGACATAAATGAAAATGACAGTGAACACGATGATGATGATCCGAAGCCAGTGACATGTTCAGAAGCCATGCAACACTTGGAAGCCTATTCTTGCTATCTAAGCAATGTACCTGATGTCACAGAAAATATAATGAAAAACCTCTGGGAACTGGAAACTTATACAGCAGGTTTATATGGAACAAAATCAAAGCAAACAACATTGGACAAATTCTTCTCAATCCGAGTTTTAATATTTGTGTGTTTATCTTGATCTTCCTATAACAATGTTTACCATGTCCATTTAGGCCAACATATTTACTGTAAAATAAATAAATATTTATTTATATATTGTATCTTGCTTCAAACTTTCTTAACGAGATACACTAGCAATTCCAACACTAAAATTTATATTAAGTATTATATGCTGACATGACATAATTTGCAGCAAAACACAGTTAACCCTTTTAAGATGTTTCCTGCTTAAGAAGTTTTTAATGCACGGTCTCCCAGAAAACATATTAAGAGATTTGACTGTATATACACAAAACCAATTCTTACGTGCCACAAATACTTCCTAGGTAACAAGACAATATTCACATTATATAATTTCAAGAAATATGTATTACGAATAAATGAATAAATTTATGTGTACACAAAACATGCATGTACATGCACGTATGCACACATAGGGTTAATTTTGAAAAAATTCTACCTTTGTTGTGAAAAATAATTTAATGAATTTTCCATCACTTCTTACTGGTTTCACATTATGCAGAGGAGAAAATTCCAGAGAGCTTTGTTTATCCAGTGTCATATGAATGGAAATTAAATGAGTATGCCTATGTACTGCCAAGTGTAAATGTCACTGCTATCCTGAATTTCACACCTATATACTAACCAATAATTACCTAATCTACCCAACACTCAACACAGCAATTACTCAAAACGGTACTCCTACACACTATATCACCAAACATCAACTACCACATCATCCTGACCATAATAGATAGCAGTTAACTTTCCTTGAAACTCCTTCCGCACAGAAATGTTAAAAATGCTCTGCTAAGCAGAAGCTGTTTATCTGTTTCATCAGTTATCTTTTGGTCTATCTTGCAGACGTGATCAATTGGATCTAATGGGACAGGAACAAAGCTAAGTATTTGATTGAGGATTCATTAATTCTAGTGAAACATTCATTACACCAATAAACACTAATATTTATAAAAATTTAATTTAGTATGCATTTCATATTGCATAACACCTCACTAGTGCCAATTTCCTCACTTATGAATAAACTAGCCTAATAATAACATTCCTAAATGTGTGTGCATTATCTGCAGTCTTCAGCTGAGGCATATTAAGTCATCACTACAAAGGTAGTGTTTCGTACCAGTCGGCTGCCATTTCTCAATTGGATGTTGAAAGAAAGCAAAGTGAAAGTGAATTAAGATTTAAACTCTCCACGCACAAAGTTTGACTAGCTTTTTAAGTTCAATGCCCGCACGCATGCACATACGAATGTGCATGTACATGCATGCACACAACCACTAGGGAATGGTGAACTTGGCCCTGATCTCTCTGCTTTAATTTATATCCAATTCACAAGTTAAAATACAGCCACCTTTAACACATTTTGCATCAAATGTGCTGCTTTCAAAAGATAATTTTAAAATAAAAATAGACTAATTTCTATTTTTTCACAAGGAAATATTACATACTACTAAATTATTTCTGGCATGTGAAGGTGCAATATCTTCATATACTGTAACATCTGAAACTATCTTCACTACTTAAAAATACAAATGTACATTTTTACCACTTTTCCATAATATTTCCTGACACCAGACTAATTCCCTTCTGAAACCTATCATGAAAGCTACAGCCCTCCTTAAATGATTCCTTTGGTTTCCCATTTTTTAATGCATATAAATGTAATAAGCAAATGTGTACAATATTTAATTTTCTAATTACTTCACAGTAACATCCCTTCACTATCATAACTAAAATTTAATGTAAATGGCACAGAATATACCATTTTTTAATGAGGGGAGAAATACAGATATACACATCTGGAGATATGGTAGCATTACAATAAAGGCAAGAAAATATACCCAATAACACCAAAAACACTTAATGCACATTAGACATTCAGAAGAACCGGATAATTATCTGTTTATAAAGAGAGATTTGAAGAAGTTTGGAAAAATGATTATTGCTTATATGCAAATTAGCTAAGCAATTTTGTTTTCACTAATTATGCCAAAGGTATTTAAATTGCAACAGAAAGCTATACCACCACATTAAGGACTTCAAATTTTAAAAATGAAGTTTTATCAAACAGTAAAACTTTACACAATTACAATTTGAAAGGCAAAAAATTAAAAATGCAGAACACCTTTTTTAAAATGATTAAAAGGGCATGGGATAAACTAAAGCAATGTCTTTCGTAACAAGGCATATTCCTACATCAATTCCACAAACTGCTACAATCTAATCAAACACTTCGTCCGACATTTCTGTGGATGTTTTCTGTTATACCACACAGCTCAACTAACTTCTTTGTATTTTTCACATATCCATAATTTTTGTTAGTGATAACAGTCCTGGCACTAAACTTAACAAAACTGACAAGCTGCTAAATGGAAATTTTACACAATAACGAATGAAAAACACAACTTTTAAATTTACGTATGGTGTTAACAGAAACACATGTTCCAAAGCACACCAATCCAAACATACAAGTAAAAAGCAGAAAATTTTATTTCCTAAATAAATAACCTGATTTTATACACAACTTGCCAGGCTGCAGAACTTAATCTCTGCATCTGGATGATAAAACTACTTTCCAGGAATCTTATCTTATAGCAAAGTCAGCAACATGATTCATAAAAAAAAAAAAAAAGCAATGAGATTACACGCGAGTTGTCAATAGAAGAACCAAAAGTAACTACCGTATTTACTGAAAATAGGCCAACGTATTTTTCCCAAAAATTAAAACAAATTGCTGTGTCAGCCTCAAAATTAGCACGAAGAAAAAAAATTATCACAAGAAACTTAAGTTTCATCATATTTTGCATACATTCTTGGGTTATTCATGGTAATCTTCTATAACTTGCAATATTTATTTCATATTAAAAACGAATTAAAATTACAAACAGTGAGAACAGCAATGTGTTGGCAACAGCTAGTAAGAAATAGTTCACATTTAAAATATTGTTTTAACAGTTTTCTGATATGCTATTTGTAAATTAAACATTTAAAGAGGCCTATATGCATTCTGTATATGCAGAAATAAGACGCGATTCCTAACCCTACTTCTTTTTATACTAAAACAACTACCATTATAAACAGGGGACTTCCATCTATATTACATTTTCCCCAATGGTTCTAAACCTTTTCCAAATGTTTTAATGCATATGTGCGGAACTGAAAAATGTCCGTCGAATAATTAATAGTAATATAGTGACACCAAAACCCCTTAAGATTAGAGTATTTGTTAGCTTACTACAGATTTTGCATATGAAAAAATACGTATTTGTGCTAATGCCTGCATGTAAATAGAACAGCCAGAATATTGGATCAGTTTATGGTGTGCTGTTCAGGTTTCACAAGATGGCAGTTATATCAACGCACTGGATCAATATGAGCACGAGCAGATGATTGGTTGAACATGAGTGGAACATTCTGCGGCGTACGGCTCAGGTTTCTTTATTGCTAAAAGTGTAGCAATTGCTGGTTTATGTGCACACGCGCGAAAGTGTAGGCGATACATACTTATTATCATAATTATTATAGCTTTGGTTAATTAATCTGAACTCCACATACACTTCTGGATGAAATCTAACTTCGAATTACATAAAAGGTGAATTTCAAATTAACCAAACTTAAAAGCAAATAAAATCCCATTTTCTTCCGTTTCCGGGCGAGTAAACGCTTCAAATTATATACAATTTCAAATTAACAAGGTTTTACTGTATTTATGCTGTCAGTTCAATCAAAACATGTATTTTGACGTTATGTATGGTTTTCTCAGATATAAAATCTAAATTTGCATCAATTGTTTTCCAGTATGCCACGTTTTTTTCCTCTTGGTCCACTGAAAAATGTATTTTCGTGAATCCACTGTATACTGTATAGGCTGTTCACTGTAAAAGGAGCACTTTTTAAAGCCCTCTTATTTGGAATAATGGTTAATAAATATATTTTGTTTTAGTCTAGAGAATATTGGATGTGCAAAATTTACACATTTTAACCGTTAACTGTTTTTATGAAATTAATTATTTAAATTCATGTCTGTTTATTCATCACAATGTTTTACCTTTGCCCTAGGTGTTTGAAACACAGTGCGACGTGCTGACATTTCTGTAATTTGAATGTTTGCCACAATCCTAATAAAATACTAAGCCCAGCCAGATAAATTGAAATAAATAGTGAAATAAACCTAAAAGACAGTATGTAGCAATGCATAGAAATATGAGTGGAATAAATGTTATGGTAGGTCTATTATTTGTGTGCATGTTCACCACCATATTTTGAGTTTGTCATTGCTACGTACAAAAAAATTAGCGACACGAGTTGCATATTTTAAATTAATGTATCTGTTTGTTGGAATGACTGTTCCTATGATTTAATTTTTATTCCAACAGGGTTAAACACAATCGCGGCAAACTATTAACATGTATTAAGCATGATGTGTTAAGTAGTGTATAACAAATGTTTTAAAAATTTAGGTAAAATAATAATCATACGAACTATCGTCAACAGACATATTTAAAAGTCATAAAGCTGGCATAAATATTGTTATAGGAATAAATTGTGAATATTTGTAAGTAATGGTTTTCGAAATATGACAGTTATAAAATATACGTCACATGGCAGTGTTTACATTTAGGTGTAGCGGAAGGCTACTAATCAGTAACCGAAAGTCAAAATTTAGCAGTGCTGTAGAAAAATCCAAAGATAAATTGGATACTCTTTTATCCGTTTTTCAGTGGACCAACGAGAAAAAACGAAGCATGAGGGACGCGGAATTAGTTTTTAAGGCTGAGAAATAACGTAAATAACCTTAAAATGAATTTTTTAAAAACCAACATGCCAAAAATGTCATTAAAACAACTTATTCTAACAAACAAGACCATAGAACATTGGATAGTGTCAGAGAAAGTGTGATCCGTTGTCACTGCCACCAACATAAGAAAGCAGTAAACATGTAAGTAGTAGTTTTAGAGATTGTTTCTCATAGTTGCCAACCTACGAATGCAGTAAAGATGCAGGAAGAAGAAAACTGTTACAGAATGTAAACAATACTATTGAGTGTGCAATCTCTGGTGAATCTACAGATATGAAATACGATGAAACACAAATAATGGGAACGAATCACCAAAAATTCCCTATATTTCATCGTTAAAACAATTGTTACAAATATATTTTGGTTTTCAGACAGAATATCGGATTGATAGATGCGGGTACATGAATGATTTAAGGGCCGTTGCATGCTGGTTTTTTAAACATTGTTTATATACAATATTTGTTGGGACCGTCCTAATAAATTTAATGTTACGAGAATTCGACATAAACTGAATCTCAACAAGATTTCACGGTGTATTAATTGATCCAGCCTGTGAGAAATTTCATTTAACATAATAAATTTGTATTCATAAACAATGGCTAACCTGAAAACAGCAAACACGAACAATGTTACTGTCAATGCAATGTCACCAACATGTAAGCGAGAGGAAAAAATTACCTAGGCATATTTCCCATTCCAATGAGGAACATTACTTTTAAAAAACATTTTGATGAAAATTTTCCAGTCGTAATATTTAGTTATATGTTCCAATTCATTTATTCTGTAAAGAATGTTTGGAGATGGCGGGAAGTGAGAGTGTTCCAATTCATTTAGAGTTGTTTTGTAATTTGTATTTAGAATTTGGTAACGTTTAGTCAGAACACCATGACATTCAAACTGTCTAGCACGTCATATAAGGGCTGGTTTCAAAATGCAAGAGAACTATGGTTTATCAAAATTAACTGACAACTATAGGCTGTTCATGGTAAAGTGAGCATTATTTAAAGACCCTCCCTACAGGCTTTAACCACTAATACATTTCTCTTATTGCAGCATCAGGCATTAAATTTTTAGGGTGGTGAAACGTATACACTGTATTTATTGGTCACATTGCGATGTTTATATTAAAAAGCAGCAGGAAGATGCAAGTTCGAGAAAAGGAAAAATTCAGAAGGGCCTTAAAAAGTGCTCACTTTACCATGAACAGCCTATAATCTTGATTATCTGTATTTATGTTTCACCATGCACATTATCTCAATTTCCTCTGAATATATATATATGTATATAAAATATTTGAACCACTGATATCTGTATTAAAACATAAATACATTGGACTACCAGCAAAGAAATTTGGAAAGTGAAGAGATTATTTATAAATCATTACCATAACATTAAACGTAATAAACACACAAACTGGAAATCTTAGCAAAATTATTGCAGAAGTATTCAGGAATATGTTGATGTACGGAAACTATTTTGGAAACAGTAATTGCAGTGTTATCTGTTTTCTATATAAAACCATTTTATTAAATTTTTTTATATATTTGATATTGCCAGATTCTTGCAATTTAAAACATTTTCTGTTGACTGAGCCGACGAAGTAGAAAATCACGATTAAATCAGAATATCGAGATAATTTTAACGAGATAATCATAACCTCGAATAAAACATGGCGAAACTCACTCAACACTATCAAGATTAGAATCCCAGTTAAACCCCTCATCTGGATAAATCATCTCAATGTTCACAAAAGTTAATCTTCATTGGTGAAACCGGCCCTAATAGGTATTATTTTCACGTTATAATTACTCCAAAATTAAAAGTCCACAAAGTATCTATTCTCGAAAGTTGTTACAGCAATCTTAAAATTTAAAATAAACAAAAATGACTAAATGTTATTAACAAACACTGTATCATGAGAAAATACTTATTTCATAAATATTAAAAATAATAACGATTTCAGGAACTAGTTTTGTAAAATAATTATCGAGAGGGCAATACACATTTATGTAGTCCATTAACCTCGCCTACATGTATGAATTTGAGCAAAGAAAATGAGGTAACATTTCCAACAAGTGTGTAGGCTTGATTATTCACAATAATGAAGTGCATTAAATTGTGACCATTATAAAACATTAGGCCTATTCCCTTATATGTTTCTCTAAAGGATTCATGTGTGTGCCCATAGTTAAAAATGTTTAAAAATTAGTATTATATATTAAATTAAATACACTCATTTGCTAAAAATTGTTTTTCATAGTGATAAGTCTGCAAACATTGGGGTTGGCATATAATCGAGATAGGCCTCTCCTGGTAAATACAGTATTAGTCATAAAAATGGTACTAGACTTCACACACTTATCAATTTTACTCCATTTTCTACCTTTTAAAACATCTACTGCAATATTAACACTGTCCAAATTACACGGATCAACAGATAATGCACTTGACATACAATTGTGATATCATTCAAGTTGACACATTGCTCACCTTTTAAACATATCTCAGCACACAACAGAAAACATGACAGCATTCTAAACAATAACTCAGAATCAACAGAACAGCCAAACGTATGATGTCATTCAGGTTTAGACCAAGGTTTACGTTTGAAGTCTCTTCCAGCCATCTCGTCTCACAATCAGTTTTTCTTAGAGAAACAGTCTTCTTATTTAACATTCCTAGTGTATAAGCTTTTACATCAATATAAGTGTGAACTCAAACACTATACTTTGGTATGGTTATATGGTATACTACAAAAAAAATATGCTGTGATATAACCATTAATTAATATTAGTAACACTGGCTAAACTACACAACCTATCCTTTAATACATATTTGCCAGGATATAGACAATGATGAAACATTTAACAAGTTTCAGTAATCTAAAGAACCTCTTATAAACTTTTTTTCATAGCCCATTACATAAAAACTCTGTACATCGAATATGTCATTCATGTAATTAAATTTGTAAAACAGACCATAGATAGTTTTTATAAAAATGGAAATATTCATCAATATGACACTAGAAATGCCTATACACTGTGAGTTATGCAGCATACGAGCTCTTTATCTGAAAAAGGTCTTTACAATAATGCTACCAAAAGAAAACTTCTGAAAAGGTGCGAAGTAACTTTATTATTTTTTATTTATAAATTTTTATTAATACATACGTGTTAATTATTGTGTGTAAATAATAGACGTGTGCGAGACTCAAACATTCAAAATCAAATTGAGAAAAAAATACGATAATCTCAAATCAAACTTTTTCCCAGAATGGAAGCTTTAATTATAACTTTTTTGATAGCCTAATAGTTACCGTTTCCTTCCACAAAATAATTGCAGCAAATTTTCTTTATCCACAGCACAGTACATTATATAAATTAACTGTATTTACAAAGTGCCTACAGGTAAGTCATGTCATATGACATTAACGGTGACGTAAATAGATGTAACTGTGAAGGTTTCTTTTCCAAGTAATCCACCTGTTTTAACTTTTGTAGAATGAATTAAGAATCACAGTCCACAACCAAAATATATTAAAATGTCGGTTTAAATATCACCAAAGTGGATATTTAACAAAAAAGTAACACAGTCACAATACTCTCGTATATCACGTATTGGCACAAAGCAACACGGTGTACCCACACAGGTTCCTTACAAGTTACAATCATTTAATCCATAGGTACTTTTTTTTCACTTTTGTTGAAAAATTTAAATTTACTGTACAAAAAATAAATAAAAAAGTAGGACATACAATTACTTTATCATTAATTAATGTAAATAAATAATGGAAAACTTACATATCGATCAATTAATGGCTGTCAGAAATAACAAATTCCTTATTTTATATAAAAAAAAGTACAGGAATCCAAGTACTTAAACTAGTACTTGTCGATAGGCACACACACAAAGTAGGACGGCACATTTTCCATACGGTTGCGCGATCACGACGTTTTGCTGGCTAGGCCAGCTCCATCAGGAGTTGTCCTACAACTCGCCGCGTGATGATGCTGGCCTAGCAAGCCAAACGTCGCATCGCGCAACCACATGAAAAAATGTGTCCTACTTTGTGTGTGTGCCTATAGACAAGTACGAGTCTGCAAGTACTTGGATTCCTGTCCTTTTATTATATATTTTTAGTAGCCTAGCTGCCTATTTGCAATCTTAAATTCTTTATTTTGTAATTTGTCATTTTGTAAGGTTCAATTCGGACAATGCCAACAGTCATTTGTTTAACACTTGTGGCAATTTCTTTTATCTGAAATGAATGCATGAAATGGAGGTAATATTCCTACAATCATCACTGAAATGATGTGATTTTGATGATAAATTAGAAAATAATAATTTATGCAATAACGACTAAAAAAAAATTGTTGCAAAATATACAAACAAAGCACGTTTGCTTTTTAAAACACATATGTATTTTATGAAGTTATTTGTTTTAATTATGCAAACGCTATGTTTTTTTTTTTGTCAAAACCAACATGATGCTGATTTTGTCATTTTATACTTTTGCTAACATCCACAAAATACACAATACCTAACTACCAAATACGTCACCATTTTTGTATATATAATTGAGTCATGCAATCGTTTTGCCATTTCGGATACGACCATAATTATATTAGTTTCTGCACGTTATGAAGTTTTTGCGCCACACGATGCCCCATTAGCACTGCGTGGAATATAATATACAGTAGTAACTATTTGAGTTGCTTAGGTCCATATCGATCGCACGTCCACGCAGAGTTTGGTAATGATGCCATCTGCTTCAGAATAGTGTAAATAATTAGAATCTTGACAGTGATATCTGTGATGATACGAGGAAATACGTTCATATGATCAATGACATATGCTATAGATTGTCTGGACAGTCGACACATTGGCACTGGCTTTTCTTATTGCAAAACAAGTTTGCGGTGCATATATTGTTATTTAAACTTTAAATGTGCTGTTTTTCACCAAAATAGCATAAAATATAGTAAAACCAACCAAAATACATCCCACAGTTGAGGCAGAATACAAGAAGATAGGTAAATTTCATCAAAATAAAGAGAGAGAGAGAGAGAGAGAGAGAGAGAGAGAGAGAGAGAGAGAGAGAGAGAGAGAGAGAGAGAGAGAGAGAGAGAGAGAGAGAGAGAGAGAGAGAGAGAGAGAGAGAGAGAGAGAGAGAGAGAGAGAGAGAGAGAGAGTCAAGTGAATGTACCTAAAAAAATATATATGAAAAAACTCTTGGAGAAAGTTTTGCCAAGAAGTTTACGTTAGATGCTGGCACTGTAAGAGCTAAGATACAAATGAAATTGCATACATGATGGCAATCGATTATCAGCCATACAGTATTGTAGAAGATGCAGGATTTAAGAGTTTGGTTGAGGTATTGGAACCTAAACACAACATTCCCAGCCGCACCACATTCTCTCGTGCAATAATACCAGCACTTTGCCAAGAAGAAAAACAAAAACTTTCACAAGAGATTGGTACAAACAGAGAAAGACATATAATTGCCACTCACCACAAACATGTGAACTTCAAGAGGGCATCAGATCTACATTTCTGTCATTATGTTACAAATGAATTTGTTATGAAGAATCATGTGCTCGGGAATTTACATTTTCCCATACTGCCTTGTTTTGCATGACAAGCTTGTCGAATGAAAATGTGGCAGCTGCCTGTAGACACTGTCTCCGTCTAAATAGTTACCGACAATATCAGGAACTACAAATCAGCATTGCAGAGAACATCACTTGGCGTAAAGTTCAGTGTTTCGACGACACGCTTCATATTGCAGTAACTGATATAAAAAAAGAGCACAACATTGACGACCCGCTTGCTTATGGGCGTGCAATCGTTTGTCATTACTGCCAAAGCACCGTAGCTGGTGAGAGGCTCCATAAATTCCAGAGCCAGCTAAAAAGCCTCAACATGAACTAATACCTATGGTAGCAACTCGCTGGAACAGGGAGTACATAATGCTCTCCTAACTTGTGGAACAACAAGCACCGGTTTCTGCAGATCGTGGTATATAATTGACCGTCGACTGCTATACCACAAAGGAGTGGAAGCAGGCTGCTGAAATAGCGAACGTGCTAAAACCTAATAAAGAGGTCACAAGAGAATTGTGCTACGAAAATGTACCTACCTTGTCCACTAAAATACCTCTCCTAAATGGAACTGAATATGTGATCAATTCCCACGTCAAGGAAATGCAGGACAAAAGTGGAGTTTTATTTGCAAAGCCCCTACTGAAAGCTGTAAAGTGTCTTTTTTCTTTGTATCGCAATGTTAAAGAAGATGTCTGTGCTATGATTGTAGACCTTAAATTCAAAGCTGTATTACTGACTAAACACTAAATTTTTTTTTGCAAGGACTGCAGATGAAATGGTCTAGTTTTGAGGAAGAAAAGCAAAACGCACACAAAATCACCAAGTGAAGAGTTACCTGAGTGAGCGAGTTATTCCCCAGAAACATGACCCATTCATTTAATGGCTAAAGAACAAGAGTACCTTTCCTCTATTGGCTCCTATTGCCCAGCATTATTTAGGGATTCCTGCCACCCAAGTGTCGAGTAAGAGATTGTTTAGCAGTGCTAGCATTTCTGCATGGAAGATTATCCCAGTAACTTACCTTTAACCGTACTATTATTGCTGAACTTTTTACCAATATTTCTGACTATAAAATATGGTACAACTTATTGCGAATGTGTGAAAAACTGAAAATGCCCATGCATTTTAAATTATGTTTTCATAGTATATTACTTAGTACTTACTGTAACTGCCTTAAACACACAAGACACATTTTTATCATGGCGACTGACGTGTTCTCACTACCTGTATGTATGAAAGTGTGTGTTTAGGAATTTTAAAAACCTGAAACTTTATTATTGTTGGGCTTCAGTGTTAATTCCATTTGGCGAGTATGAAATTTCCATGGATCATTTTAATATCTTTAATTTGTTTGGATTTGTGTTCTATACGTGTATATGAGAGGGAAATGTATTTCACAGAAAACATAATATTGTGCCGCGGCAAAATGAAGTTATAAGAATTCTCAATCTCATCTCGAATCTTTAGTTTTTTTCTTTTAGCCATCTCGTCTCAAACCAAAAAAGTGCTTCTCGCACATGCCTAGTATACAACTTAAGTATATAGTTATGTTAGTTAGGTTCACCGGTTTTTAAAAGAGTGCTAGGCACATACAGTAGTCTTAGTCTATTATTCATTTTAAATGTTATATTCTTAAATGTTTTTGTAAAATCTGTTTTTATCTACTGTTGAACTTTATGACAAACCCTAAATGTATTCAGTGAACAATGTTCACCCGTAAACATGACATATGTTTAAGCTATGAATCTACTGGGTGCTCCTACAAATAAATAAAGAAATATTTTTTTTTAAATTTTACTTTGACAAAGTTCTGCATACTGTACAGTCTGGTGTTGTGCTCAATTGGAAACCATTCTAAGTCTACCAGAATTGTTTGTGAATGGTAGTCCAAATTTGTAATACCTTCTGAAAATGACTAGTGGCCTCCCACCACTAATAGCTGCTCAGAAGCTATCACAAACACACACATAAAGTTCATGTGCGCATCACTATGGTAATGAATTTAAAATCACCACAGAGATAAATGAACTTCAAACTTTCCTAGCAGAATTGCTCAAACCTTTCAATGGAATTCAGGAAAGAGATTTTGCAAGAAATATTATTTGCATATACTAGTTACACAGATGAAACTAATTTATGATAAGTAAACAGAGTCACTTACTGGTCCCATGATTGTTGCTTGCCAGTGAAAAACTGAAAACAAAAAACAGTTCCACATAAATGTGACAACTTTAATTTTAACATACAAATAAAACAATCATTCTGTTGACTGCTTTACATACACTTCAATGTGTAGGTCATGGCCTACACTAATACATAAATGCTATGAAAACAAAAATTATGGCAAAAAATTAAGATGTAAATTCCTGGGAAGGAAAATATTTCCTTCCTTACACTGTGATAAAATTTGACAATACACTTCTAGCACAAAGAATCAGATTTACATACAAACTACTGAAGACAGCAGATAATCTGCACATTATAGACCATTCACGATTACTTCAGTCCAATTAAAGGCAGTAACTCAAATTTCAGACATACTAACAATACAGATACATAGAACAGTTTATACTTGAAATATTAAGTACTTTAAAAGGTTATAGTCCTGAAAATTAACAAGATAACCAACAGTAGATAAGTGAAGAAGCATTAATGTGCATTAATGTACAATGCAATGGTCTAAGAATCATATATCTGATATTTTTACATCATATATACAATATTTTTACGTAATTTGAGTCAGATGAAGATGCTGAACTTGACTGGCTATTTATATGATAAATAATATAAGTAATAAAATAAACCATTAGAATTTTGTTATTCTTGATTTATCCCTAGAAGTCATGAGAGTGGAAGAGCTCAACGGCGAGGTCATCAATGCCCAAAGTAAAGTTATAAGGAAAAACTTTACACTATGTGAAAACGCAAAGGAAGTCACAAACAGATAAACGGATTAAAAACCTCCACAGGAGGGGGGGAAAAAAACCCCTCAACTAGCAACAAAAAAACCACACACTAACAAAACCGTATGTGAGACTCTAGGGAGGCAATTGGAATATGGTGCTCACAGACACACCATCACACAGCATTCATCGTAGGTCATCTCAGGATAGCCTACAGGTAGTAATACTGTTTCCTGCTTATTTTCCTGCATAAACCTCTTTTTTTACTGACCCCTTGAAAAAGTTACAACAGGGTTCTACTGACTAAAGTACCTAATGAATGTGAAATTATGTTAGTAAAAACACACAACAGCAAGATAATAACCATTATAATTTTTTATTTATTGTTTTAAGTGCCAGCCAATAATAGGATGGCACTTATATACAAGTTATGGCAAATCAACTTTTGTATGTATACTTTTTACTTGTTTTCTATGTTTAATAATGGAATTGTACAGGATGTGGAAAATCTTCATTTCATAAATGAGAGAGTGTTTAGAGAGCACAAACAAGTATTGTGAACATAGGAACCATATGTCTGCGGTAATTACTTTCGGCGCTATACGCTATTTACTATGGCAGTGAGCATCCTTCTGTCCTCCTTGTGTCCGTCCGTCGCCACTTCTACTCCCTCTCCCAGTAAGGTAATGTGACTGCATCAAGTAGTACACTATCCTGTTCGCATTGCATTGAGATGGTCACCTCAAAGTTGTCTGCAAGTAGGTACTGTTCGTGCAGTATTGCAGTTTAGGGGCGTGTTGTGTTCAGCCCCCACATGGACAGACACTAGTACACGTGGAACAAACTTGCTGACATGCACCTGGCTTATGGTGCCGCTTTGGGCATCAGCTGAGGCCCGGAGAATTTAACATGAGCAGTACCCGAACAGAACTTTAACCTGTCAAATGGACGTTGATCACTATTTTGTCTGGAACGTATTGAAAGACAACGAACTTCATCCCTACCATAAGCAAAGCGAGCAGGCCATCTTTCCCCGGACAATTATCCATTGCGAATAGCATTTTGTAACTTTTTGGCAGAAACAAATCAACATCCTGTTTTCTCTGGACATATATGGTTTACCGACGAGGCATCGGTCAAGCGAGAGGGTATGTTCAATGCACACAATAATCATGTTCCAGCACATGACAATCTACATGCTACATTCAAACATGGGGCCCAGGAATAATACACAATCAATTTGTGGGCACGCATAATCAGCGATAATCTGATTGGGCCTTATATCCTTCCGCCAAGGCTAGACGGACGGAGGTACTTATTTTTTTTTTGCAAGAGGTGTTACATGAACTTTTAGACGATGTGCCATTGGCTGTGCGACCCACAATGTGGTTCCAACAGGATGGTGACCCAGTCCATTTGCCGCAGCACTGCTAAACCACATCACGGCAGTGTTTGGCCACAGGTGGATAGGTAGGGGTGGTCCGGTGCCTTGACTCCCTTTTTCTCTTGACTTAACTCCACTTGATTTTTTTTTCCTGTGGGTTCACATGAAAGACCTGGTGTATGAAACAACCAGTTGAGAGTGAGGAAGACCTAGTCGTGCAGATCATCGACGCTGCACATCCTGTCTGTGAAGTGCCAGGTATTTTTCAGAGGATACGTGACTCACTGTTGCATCAATATGCATTGTGCCGTCAAGTTGGAGGGAGACATTTCAAACTTCTGCTCTGAGGTACTGTACGTTTGTCTGTTTTCGTTGTCTGCAAGAAAAATTTAAACAAAATGCAAACAGTGTGGCATGTGAGTGCCCAGGTGGCTGGCAGTCGATCTTACATCTTTAAGCGCGTGCAGCGCACACACCAATCACAATTGACTCACCATTCTCATGTTCAAAATGCCCATATGTGCACTCAATAGACAGACAGAGACAAGGAAGACAGAAGGATGGTAACGCGGACAGCACCTCAGCAAATGATGTGTAGTGCCGAAACTAATCACTGCAGACCTATGGTTCCTATGTTCACAATACTTGTTTTTGTGCCCTCTAACACTCCTCTCCTTTAAAAAACAATGTTTTTCCCCACCCTGCATATTCTAAAGAAAAATTACTTCTAAAAGGTATCTTTGTCTAACTGAAAACTCAAATAAAAACCCTACAAATTCTTCATTATTCCAGAGAAACTGTATTACTAATCATCAGCCAAATGTGGCATCAGATTCATTTTCCACAATAGGCATTCTTGACAGCCAGCAAGCCGATTGGATATGCAGCAGTTTTACGAACCAATTACAATGGACTGATCCTTGCAGTATTCACTCCCACTGGTAACGCTTGTTGCTTCACTGGTCCCGTACACCTGGCGCTTAAGTTCGTATAGGACTTGAGATTGTCAACTCGGGGGCCTGCTGCAGCCTATATAGTTCAGGCAGCCAGATCCAAGTTACTCGCTGCCCGAATCATGACTAGGAAGGTGAGGGCAATAACCAGATCATTTTTTGCAACATTAACACAAATAATTAGATCTTCTAATGACAGTGGCACAAGTCTAGATAGGCTTATCACAGTAACCTTCGAGCGACGTGGTGACTCCTTGGTCACAGCACGCTAATCTCAGGTTACCAGTGATGCCCTTGACACGGTGCTGAAGCAAATTGGGCTGGGAAACCACACAGAGTGGCAGCATGTAACATATGTCCAAAGTAAGGTTACGTTAAAACTTCTTAGGATATAAGCCGACATGGAGTATTTTACATAACCTCAAAAGGAAGAAGATGGTAAGGTGATGTTATCCTTGCTGCTTTCACTTTGCATAATCTGATATGTAAACCTATAGAGATATGCTTATTAGTCTTTTGCCCTGCTTTTGCAAGATAATGATGGTTGGATAGCCAGTATTTGTATTTTGCCTACACATAACAGAGAGGCGAATAAGGGAAATGGAGTAGATAGAATTTTTTTCAAAAAAGGGGGTATATTTATACTGTATGGACATTACATACAATGATGCCACGTCACACACATTTCAACTTGTTAATTACTACTATTTTGAACTATCACAAGTGTTAATTTATTCAAACTTGCATTTAATGAAATTTGGTGTACATTTTTTTACAGACCCTACCATTTTCATTTATAGGCCATTCACGTTAAAATGAGCACTTTTGATAGACATCACAAATAATTTACAAACTTTTAGCGATAACGAACCTGAAATGCACACCGCATAGGGTCCATGGAAGTTTTGACTAAACCTAAACAGCACGCTGCTGAATGTACCACGTATGTTAAACGAATCATCTGCTCGCGCTCGTACTGATCCAGTGTCGCTGTTGTAAATGAATTTCAGTGACAGCCATCTTGTGAAACCTGAACAGCAAGTCACAAGCTGATCCAATACTCTGGCTGTTGACTTGTCTGCGCTAGCGCAAATAGTACGTATTTTTTTCAGGCGCAAAATCTGTATAAAGGTAACAAATGCTGTAGTAAGAGTGTTTGGTGTCTTATATTATATTAATTATTCTACTGACATCATTCAGTTACATACATATGCATTAAAACATTTGGAAAAGATTTAGAACCAGTGAGGGAAAACGTGATGTAGGAGGACGAGCTGCTGGCTCTCGTTCATTGGCACCCAATGTTTATAATGGCAATTGTTTTAGTAAAAAGAACGGTTATGAATAACGTGTTATTTAAAATGTTAAAGTGGTGTTTAAAATATTTTTAATATGGGTTTTACATATTCAATAAAACAAACAAACAAAATGATTCATAACACGCCAGTAAACTATCTGTGTTTCGTTTGGAATGTGTCTGTTTTTACTGTGTTGTACTCACTCACTCGTCGCCCAGACGTTAAACTCCGAACACAGCAAATTTGCTATAAGAAAAAGATACAGATTTACTTAGCCACGTTTCATTTCGTTATCTATTGAGGAATTAGCTTTGTTAAAATATAGATGTGATATGTTGCATTCATAACCTTGCTGATGCGATGAGACTTGACTGTGATGTGATTGCACTAGTACGTACGTGATTCGAAGTGTGTGTGATAATGGACTTCCACTGAAAGTTAATTTTAGTAAATTTGTGTCAAGTACACACATTTTACAAACAAAAATGGACGAAAAATGTGAAAGTTCCATAATAGAAGTCATGGAATTATAAAGAAAACAGCAAACTAAAAACATCAAGGCTATGTTTTTAACCAAATTTAAAGTTACACGTTTTATCATGCCGTAAGTCCAATTTATTTACTATAAGGGATTTTCCTATTAACTCTTAATTGGTCGCACTACGAGCCTTTTGCTCACTCTCAGAAATCGTGTCTCGCTGTTTTTTTCTTATTACTGGATATGGATGTCCTTTCTTCTAGCTGACTTTTGAACCTTCCTTGTTCAATCGCTAGGCAGCTGCCCGGATGTAACTGATCCTTGGCCTTGAGATAAAATATTGTTTAGAGGTATGCACGCTGCATGAGCATTCTGCTCACAGCTCGACCAGTTGCATCTGCTACACTTGTGACGACTGTTCGGTTTACAAAGTGCTTTGATTAGTCGTGGAATATATTCTCATAAGGTTTGTGTCGTATTATTTAAATGAGTCGTAGTATTACTTATTAAAATGAATCATGGGAAGAAAATAGTGGCTTTGGATCTTCAATAAATTGCTGAATGTTCCAGAACATGTATGTTATTATTATTCGGTATTTGGATTGAATAATGTAATATTTGGTTTTTGCACACAACATTCATACTATTAGAAAATACCAATTTTTTTTTTTTTACAGAAGACTGCTGGTTTTTCTTACAACATAAGAGATTACTTTTGATAATTCTGATTGTCTAAATAAAAATGGAAACAGAGATTCGTTATGGAAAATAGCTGATGAAAACATTAAATAGGATAGAAAGGAGACAGAAAATGTTACAATTAAAAATATATATATATGTGTGTGTGTATGACAGAGTAAACATAAAAAAGTACAGTTATTACATTATAATAGAAATTATTTTATGCGCTTACGTATCTTTCCTTTATAATTTCCATAAGCGGAATTTCCACTTATTCTGTGCTTTTGTATTACAGAAGTTCCACCATGATTGCCGGACAGATTACCATCTGAGAATCAAGCAGGAAGCAGCAGTGAGAATCAAGCAGGAAGAAGAGATCAAATTTTCCACCAAGAAAACAGTGAAACCGAAGAAGAGAGTTTATATAGTGATACACAGAAATCGTGTGCTAGTGAAAATGAAGAACCTGCTGGTATTCCACTGTGTATTTAGGAAAAGATAAGGAAACAGAGTGGTCAGTATATCCTCCTCATCCTAATGTACGCACCAGAAAGCATAATATTGTGAACCATCTTCCAGGAGTGAAGAAAATGCTGTCTGTCTTAGACTGTCTGAAATTATGTTTTCCAAGCAATATAACTCAAGAAGTAGTGGACTGTACCAACATTTGTTTAGACAAAATGCACGTGAACTATGGAAGTCAAAGACATTGTGGCAGTACTACATCTGTTGAGCCGAGTGCCTTCTTGGGTTTACTCTATCTAGCAGGTGTGGAAAAAGCACAGCATTTTAATATTGAAGAATTTTTTAGCGACGACGGCACAGCACTAGGTTTTAGGGCAGTAATGTCTATGAAAAGGTTTTACTTGCTTTTCATGGTCTCAGGTTTGATAAATTACAGGGATGCAAGGAAAGTTCATGATAACGTAGCTCCTATAAGAAACATTTTCGAGCAGTTTGTTACCCAGTGCATGGCAAATATCAAGTAGGTGAATATGTAACTGTGGATGAAATGCTGGAAGCATTTCGAGGATGTTGCAAGATCCAGCAGTACATAGCTAATAAACCTGCTAAGTACGGAATAAAAGTATATGCCCTTGTAGACTCATATACATTCTACACAAGCAATTTGGATATCTACCCTGGTAAAGCGTATTGCCGCCCCAATCATAAATACAGGCAGAAATATTACAATGGATAGTTATTTTACCAAGTGCCCTTAGCAAGAGATCTTCTTACACAGAATACTACAATTGTTGGTACACTGCGGAACAATAAGAAGGAAATCCCTCCATTTGTGAAAAAGGAAAGGCCACAATGAAGCAGCATGTTTGCTTTTTCATCTGCAGGTGCACCAGTAGCTTATGTACCCAAAAAAATCAAGAATGTGTTGCTTCTGTCTACACTTCACAGTGACGACAAAATTGACAAGACTTCGGGAGAGCTTCAAAAACATGAGATCATAACATTTTATAATCTAACGAAATGCGGAGTAGATGTTTTAGATGATATGAAGGGTGAATATTCTGTGTCAAGTGTTAAGGATAAGCTGTAGATGGCCTCTGACAATATGTTATTCTTTGTTGAATATTGGTGGGATAAACAGTCAAATAATATACACTGCAAATACAGAAGAAAAACTCCCAAGACATGTGTTTCTGAAGAACTTAGCTTTGCAGCTAATGAAACCACAACTTGTGGATCGTGCCTCACTCACTACTTTGCCTCCAACCTTGCGAACTGTAGCCAGGGCAGCTGGTAGAGAAGCGCAAACAGGAGCAAAACATGTATGCATGTATGACATGCATTTATGTTGATATATTAAACATGCCCTCAAAACAAAACAATCATTTTAATCAGTTTTGTACTAGAAAATGATCATAATGGAGTTTGCCAAGATATGCAATGTGTATGCCGTTTCGTATATAATGTGTATTATTTGTTGTTTCTAACCTTGGACAGTATACAATTTAATAATAATGTATCAGTATGCCCTACAAAAAAAATGCATTTTACAGTCAGGTTTGTGCTAGAAAAAATTTCATTGTGTAGAACACTTATGTAAAAACAATGGTAAACTTTAATGGGAAAATAATATTAATACTTATGCAAAAAGAACAAAGATGTTTCATTTGCAATAAGAAAATTAATTTGTCTCCTTAAAGGGATAAGGCAGGTCCCAAAACATAAAATTAAGTCATGTGAGCAAAATGCTCATGCGTGACCAATGATGTAACATTTTACAATGCAACCAATGATGAGTTAAATTAAAATTGAAGCAAGTATATTTAAGAAGTGCTCCAAACCAAGAGGATTGATTCATAGTGTAACAACTAAGTGTATAAAAGTATAAAACAATACGACTTTTCTAGCTTGAATCTAATTTTTAACACAGTCATTACTCTATATTTATTTAATCTTTTAATGGAATAAGTCATAATAGAATTTTATTCTTTACATGACAAACTTCATTATAACATCATATGTTTGTCCCGATTTTTCCCGTGGAAAATTTAAGTTTCCAGACCGAATTATTTCCGATGGCGAAATTCCATTTCCGCACACAACTATAGTTTTGCGTATAAGGCCTCTTTAAATAAGATTTTTGCTTATACGGCGATAGTTATAGTGCAGTAAATGTAAGAATGATGTTTAAATCAATAGGGCCTGTGTGAAATGCTTAAGATAATATGTAAGTTGGATATTATTTTTCTTTGATTCTGCAATTTTTTTAAATTTTAAATCTCTCTCCTCCCCCTTAAGAAGTTTTCCCCATAATAAATTTTTAGCATCCAGTCCTTTGAAAAACGTCTTAACAGAGTTCTACTGTACATATTTTTTTTTTCATTTTGAAAGACACCAAAATTATTTTTTAATTCTGAAGTAATTAAAACATATCAAGAAGAAACTGTATTGGCTCAGAACATGTTTGGTTATAATGTCAGATGATTTATCATCTTATCTCAATTGAGAGAGAGAGATTTGTGGGCACATAGTGTCTACTCTGTAGTGTCTGGAATCACTTTGTATTACTAAACAGACAAGGCAGAATAGCATTCTCTCTGGAGGACTAACATACATGTCACTTTCACTAATAAAAATTTAATTTCAGTACTTGTCTAGCCTAAAATGAGTGAAATTAATGCCTACAGGTTATTCACAGTAAAGTGAACATTTTCAAGTCCTTTCATTTGGAATAATAGCCAATAAATATAATCTCAGACGTTAACTTCCTAATGCGGTGGAATATACACACTGTGTTTATTATTTAGATGGCAATATTTATTTAAAAATGGTGGTTAACAGATAAAAATTGGCTAAAAGGAAAAAGTAACCAGGGCCTCAAAAGTGATCACTTTACCATGAACAGTATACAGTTTATAGATTTTCAAAGGGTCACTGTTACTTAGGTAATTTAAATAAATAATGTCTGATTATAAAAATGCCTCTTTTAGCAAGTAAGTTTCAGTGAAGAATTACAACAGCTTCTCACAGAAACTTCAGACCTACAAATAGCTTTGTGCTTCCATCTGCAGACTTGCTGCACCTTGGCAGGTCACGTGCCATGGGCACACTGCCAAGCAACACCTCGCACAACAGGTTAGAAATAAGGAAAAGTGTTTAAGAGTGTTCCTTTGTAAAATTTAATTTAAAAATGGCTGGTTTGTGGGAAGCCAGATATGTGAAAGTCCAAAGTATTTTTTTACATAAGCACATGCTCAGAGTTCTCAAGCAAAACTATTTTTGGCACTCTTTACCACAATAACCGTAGATTTTTTGGCTCATGACACTAGTGTATTTTTGTTGGTGATGGCAGTTCAAGGCTGGTTACCTGTCACTGACCATTTTCATGGACACCATAAAGAAATACTTATTTAGATCAACTGATAGAGAAAATGGAGTGTGTATATTTACATGGTTGACCACAGAAATAATTAGTTGCTTTTCTGCTACATGGTAAATGATTCCTTTATCTGTGAAATGTAAACATTGCCACGGCAGGTCACATGGCAGTTATCATTTGACTTGATAATTTAGACGTTACTAGCAACCCGCCCTGGCTTCGCCCAGGTGTGATTTACAAATATGGCATTGTTTAAGTTTACAGTAGGAATTGTAATTTTACTAAAATACATACATGTCTGCATTGTTCGGATAGTTAAAAAATGTAAACAAAGCATTTGACATTTTGACTACATGGAAGTCACATGGCAGTGCATTTGTTTACATGTGGTGGAAGTATAGTTGTTCAGATATGGATACCAGATACCATTGCAGATACCCCGACGCCAATGCCCTCCAGATTGTCTGTTGTTCCAGATCACTATTATTGTGCAGAAATATAAGAAATAATAAAAATTTAAAGATATTATCGCTACCAATAACACAGCGAAATGACAATTCTCCACTTGCGTCCATGATATTGTCCATTTCATATAAGTGGGGTCAAATCTGACAATGTGACCAACCTACACATTATGTAAACAGTAAATGCTCTCGTTCGTAAAGTACTGTATCAGCTGATGGAATGCTGCAGGATCCGTGTTAAGTTGGCTATTCTGATGACGGCTTTGATAGAAAATAGTACTCAGAATTAAAAGTTGTAATTAGAAATCTTAATCATACTTACAACATTTACCGTTTAAATCACGTTTTTAAACCAAACATGTTTAGAATTTATGACAGCAGATGTCGACACGTACTAACAGTAAACGTTTCCAGCCAATGGCTAGCCATGTTTGTGTTTCAGTTTCCAGTCCAGTG
Organism: Dryococelus australis; assembly: GCA_029891345.1. NCBI lineage: Eukaryota > Metazoa > Arthropoda > Insecta > Phasmatodea > Phasmatidae > Dryococelus > Dryococelus australis. The sequence goes on along the minus strand of CM057005.1, from coordinate 73,541,344 downwards.
AAGGCTGTTGTGCTTGTGTTTTTTCTCACCGTGTTTATTATACGAATATCTTGTTGGTGTAGTCTGAATATTTAATTGGCAGATAATTATTTTTTAATTTGCTTTTTTTTTTTAAGAATAGTTGGTTGTAGGTACCGTAGTAGTGCGTTTTCCTGAGTGAAATGTAATATTAATCAGCACGTGTTTACCACTTCGTTAAAATTGCTCATTCCACCATTTTCCTTACAGCCTTCCACAATGAAGCAATACGTATATAAGTTTAAATATGTTAGTATCAGGAAATGTATGTGGTGTCGAGTTTACTGAACGATTGTGCAAATAAATCATATAATAATGCTAGTGACGAAGAAACGTGGTTTTAGTGAAGTAAACTCGCAAGGATTGCCATAGAAAAACACATGTTCAAGAGATTGCAAATCTTACAAACAGTAAGTTTGAGTGTTTTGTAAATGTATTCATAAACCGGTAATCTAAATATTGAAATGCAGCACTTTCCACGCAAATTCAATGTGTGTAAGGTTAACTTCGGTCAAAGAGAGTGCGTGTATATATTGCTGCATCTGTACGAATACGAACAGAGACTTGTGTATCAAGTTTTGTTTTTCATTAAAGTTAAAATTTTTGCAGTTAAATCATTTACATGTTATTTCCATACAAAAAAATTTTTCCACTGCTCCACCGAAAAAATATGCAACTCAAAATGCAATACTCGTAAGAACATCAAAATAATGGCATCTCACGAAAGACAATTAAACTAAAGGCCCCTACAATGTTTCCTTTTTCCCTCATAATAAAATAAACAGAACTCAAACAAATTTAATTCTGTAATTAAAAAATAAAACAGGTTGGAATGCCAACCCAGCTATAATATCCTACATTTAAAAACTAGATAGAAATTAGCTATCAATGCCTACCATGACAGGGAACAGGGGAAAATGCAAGTGTGCTTTGGACTCGAAATATTTGTTTACAAACTTCTTTTTCTTCAGTGACAAAACAGCTGTGGTGGAAGGATACACTGTGGCAGTGCTACTTTTCTAGAAGTGTCAAAATTACATGAAATGGACAATATATGTATTTTGGCATGTACATGCAGCATCAGAAGTTTTTGATAAAAAATTAGGGATAGTAATTAATATTCCATGTATAGGCCACAATAAATTTGTGTATTCCGGTAGATATTATTAAGTTATGAGTCCGTACAAACATAATAAATTCCAACTTGATTTCTACACTACAAAACATTTGTGACAGAAAACTTGTATTATGTTGCAATGTTTACAAATAAACATCACGAGATTACTATTCCACAGATGGTAACATGACTCGAGAAAGCAAAACCATGGTAACACATTACACAAAATGGTGTCTATCAATGTGTACTTATGGTGCGGCGACGTCTGTGCGAACTACACAAGATATCTTTCTCTTGTACAGCAGACAATTTTTTTTTCTCATATACGACTGGAATAGTTATTGTAAAGTGCAGTGAATAGGGCTTCCTTACTTTTGCATTGCGTTTTTCTAACTTTCAGGACATATTTATTAGTTACATTCTTATGCATAATGCACTCATAATTTTCATGAAAAAATATTCAAGTAAAAAACTTGCATGTGTTGGCAACGTCACATTGTGATTCAATATATTGAAAATATGACACCGCTGCTTCTTGCTCGTCGTTACCAACATGGCTGCCGGTCAAAAACATTGAAATTGTTTGTTGATATCTAATAAAATTCTATAGAACATATTTCTTATACACATGTACCGTATGCCCACTTTTTTTTTTGTATTTCGTGCTCTTTAAATACACAATGTGTAGTCTTGAGCCGTCTGTTATTTGTTACAAAGTACAGAGTGACATAGCGACTCAACAGGTTATTTCATAAATGGTAAATTACATAAATAGGACTAAGTGCAGGGCAGCAAGACGTAAGCGAAACAATGTGTGCTGAAAATTTATTTTATTTGTGACTTCTATTAGTATTACTTGTGCATGTTGTAAGGGCTTGCCCTTACAGCAGTTCCAAAACACTGTTCTTGATTTGTTTATTTACTTTGATGCCAGTTTATGTTTGAAAGGAAAAATAAATATTTTCATTTACCTTAGTACTGTGGACTATCATACTTTTTCAAGGTTTGGAAAAGAAAATGAGGAAAACAAATTTATGATAATAATAAGCTGAATTAATTATTTATATTTAAACAAAGATTGATTCAGTTATTTACAACATCTTTATTCATATTTTCATTAACAAACTGAAATTAGCATCTTGATGGTCAGATATATGAACTCATTTATAATTTTTCTCTGTTGTCATAATTTGCCAACATTACTGACTAGACAAACTCTATAACCTTAGCCAGCTTGCTAAGAGGTTAGTTTTTATATTGATGTCAACTGCAGCCAAGTTCAAATCTACAATTAAACTTAACTGTTTGTTGCGATGGAATGTTACCAAGGAACCAAGGAGAGGAGTTCAAAAGGAAGAGTCTGTTCTACATAATGAAGATGAACACGCTAGTGCGATAGCTCCGAGGACACCTGGTTATCTACGAAGACCGACGGCAAGATGTCAGATGGACATAGAGGTGCGGTGCCCACGGCTGGAGTCTTATTATTCTGAGGGGAGATGACGAGTCAGTGAGATACCCATATCCCTTCCAGATGTTAATGGCAGACCTGCAGCCATCTCCGTTTGCTGAATCATTGTCAAGTAAGGTCTCCATTCATTACCCAAGGTGTGTCCTGCCACCCAGTTAAGTGAATGAAAAGTAACTATCTTATTTTCGGCAATTTCTAAATTAAAAGCTGCACTAGTAATGGAACTGACCAAATTGCCTGTTCTCGTGAAAGATAACATGTCCCAGTGGCCAGTAGAAAATTTGAGTCTCAAGCTTGCTCTGCCGATGAGTCAAACCCGAAGTATAAGTAAAATACAGCATTAATTTTGACCCTATTCAAACATCATCATTATGTGGTCTGGTTATACTGTGTTAACTGTGGTGATCTGTTAGGTAGAACCTAAATTTATGACACTGGTGGCAGAATACTAATATTAGTAAAATAATTTAATTTTTATTATAGTTTAACTGAAGTGCATATGTCCTACTGTGTTAAGTGTTTTATTAATAAATTGTTTCCCTCGCATATTCCCAATAAATGCTTCAAATATATTGTTTTCCTTAGATAAAAGAATTGCTTAAATCGCTATATTTAAGTAGCAATTTAATCTTGGAGTGATGGTATTTGTGTGTTCATTTGATGTGTTCATGTCCGTGCATGATTTACAATGCTTGGACTAACCTTGCGCCAGTATCTTACTGAGGCATTATCACACGACTGCAAATTGTGGTAACATTCAACCAACTCACTCACACACATTTAAACAGTAGGTAATGAATTTACTAATTTAATCTTCTTCTAAAGACTGGCACCCAAGAACAAAAATATTGTAAAAGAACGGATCCGTCTGAACTCATACGCAATATACACCTACTTGTCAGTTACTACAGTACTATAATTCTAGTATTACGTTTAATGCTAACGTGTTATTATTATTTACCAGCAAGAAGAGCAGTCTTCTTAAAATGTTGACAATGTATTGTATACTAACTTTGTATGTCTAAGCGATTTCGGCAATGAAACAGATTTTTTTGTTTGAGCTATGCAGATTAATAAATTTTGGAGTTCCGCAAAAACAAACTTTTGTAGCATTAACATAGGAATTTGGTTGGGACTACAGAAAATGCTTGTTGGACACTGACTTTCGGTTCAAGTGGGTTCAATGGTTCGAGTAGTGATCGTGAAAGAAAAGGGGCGAGGCAACAGTGAAAAAACACATGACATTAGTGCCATGTTGGCGACTTCATAACATGTGTGTAAACATATGCTACCAGGTTGTACATGAATCCTGATGTCATTTTGCACAACCTGTTTCAGTGGTTTTGCTTTATCCAGTCACGTAACCATCTATGGAATAGTAATTGTGTGATGTATATTGCAAAATAATAAAAAATGCCTGGCACAGCATGACCTACCTAGCTCCAGTAAACTCAGTGCTTTCAGTATCAATTTAGCCTCGTGCAGGGTGCTATCCAACTGCACGCACATAGGAATGAGTGCCAGTGAGCACCATTGCTCAACAGTAGCTGGCATTATTGAAATAGAGGCAGCAGTGGGTCGTGCACTCACCTCCCACCAAGGTGATCTAGGTTCTATCCCCAGCGGGTTCGCTCCCGGATTTTGAAATGTGGGAATCATGCTGGACGATGCCGCTTGCCGGCGGGATTTTCTTGGGGTACTCCCGTTTCCCCCACCCTTGCATTCCAGCACAGCCTCCATCCTAGGGTGTCATGTCATGTTCCAGGATGACTGGCACCTACGGGTCCCTGCTGGAAAGCCCGTCACTCGGGTGGTGCCTCGCCCTGGGTCCACCCCCATATGCATTTATTATTATTGAAACAACTGGAACGTGATATCTGCAAGTACCTATCAGGATACAGTGCTAGCATGAAAGGTATGTCACCTTGGCTACAACTACAAAAAACTGTTAAAATTACTATACTTACGATCATCCCCTACTGGTCCTGCTGAACACTGCGCAGGTGGATCTCTGCCAAGGTCTTGAAGTTCCTGATTAACAAAATAAAGTTACCTGTAGATATACATTGAAGTACAATTAAAAAAATGATATGAAAAATAACACAAAGTTTGACTACAGACTTATGATTAAGGTTACCACATATTCAGGAAGGAAAAATGGAACATGCGCGAGACATTTAATTTTTGACGCACCCTAAATCAACCGAGATGTTAAGAGAGGGTGCATGTTGCCCCTCTCTTAAAAACGTTAACAGAAACATAAAAGTAATGGATAAGAACTGCAAGATTTGGGAATAAAACAAATACATTAATGTTATACACCAAAAATTATTCTAAAATGCCCTACCATGCTTTTTACAAGTCATCTTTTACCTTAGCCTATCTGTTTGCAATTTAACAAAACATTACGAACGGAAAGTTAATCTAATTGTGTACCTTCTTGCAAGTGAGTAATAAGGGTGGAAAAAGGTAATAAAAAGCATGCCTATCATTATACACAATATCCGCATTCCGTACATAGTTGCCCACTCCTTTTAGTTTCAAAATTCATACTTGCATAAAAACAATTTAAAAAAAACACATTTTCAAATCTAGTAATTTTCTAGAATAGGGACTGTTCTGAAGGGGAAAAAACCAGGAAATTACTACTAATTACACAGAACACAAATTTACTAGGGGCTATCAAAAAACAAATTGAAGCCCTGCAAGTGGCTTTAGAATCAGCGACAAAAGGCTTTCTATCACCATCAGATGCACGCCTACAGGAATTTTTCTGTTTCCAAATAAAATTTTTAACTAGGCCTATTTTTTCAGTGAAATTTAAAAAAATTAGGCTATTGTAAATTTAGGTAGAACATTATAATTTCTGTATTTTGTCCTTTTCATGGCAGATAAAAATGAAATAAGTATACCATAACCATAATTATTGGTACACACACGGGAGAACAACAAAAACATACCTTGCAAGGAATTAAGTGATCATTGGTTTATTAAGTGTTTTAACAAGAGGTAAATAGTATTATTAAAACCAATTATATATGAATTATACTGAAACTAATTATACATAACAGTAATTTAGTTTTATAGGCCAGTGTTGTAGAATAACATAAGCTATGACAATTTTAAATTCTAACAAGTCGTATATCCAGAGAAGCATATGTTCATATAACTAATCTGTATAGGCAATACAATACACACATTTTTTTAAAAATACGTATATCCACTTTTCAATGTAATTTGGTGCACTATCAAAACTGCAGAAAGTTATGCCGAATTGAAAATACTTTGGGTCTAGGACCTATATCAATTTTTGTTTTAAAGCTTTTTACATGCATTTCCAGATAAATAGATTTGCATTTACATATGAATGTAGTATTACAGTAATCCAACATCAAAAATCAAAACATAAAACTAAGGTTCGGTCAAAATTAAACTGTAGGTGTTTTGATTCTGCACAAATGAATTGCTTTCCCTTGAAAATGTTTACATTGGTATTATTATGTCGACTGTCGTGAAGCTTCTTTTATTATTATTTAAAAAGGGCAAACAGGTAGAATACAAGGTACTTTCCATAGTATGTAAAAGTTAACATTAAATAGAACATTAACTACCAACCAACAGAAAAATTATGGAACCCAAGATGTAAGTTTTATGTTAACCTCACAAAATTTTAGTTGAATCAACTTATCAATTTTAAAAAGAATAAGATGAATTAAAAAATGCACTTCTGGGGAAAAATAAAGTGTTTAAATTACAATTATTTTGCAGAAAGTTGCAAAAATAATCAATTACTAATGTTCACACAGTATCCGGGTGTAGTACTGAATTTAAAGCAAAGCGTTAGTAGGCCTATATAACAATTTTGCATTTCATTTCGAAATATTGAACATACATTTCGGAATTTAGTGACAAGACTAATAGAGTAATTCCTATTGAAGAAAAATATATCTCCAATGCTATAAACACGTGTTTTCAATTACAATGCACAACACAATTGAGTGTGCTCCATTTCCATTACTCTGAAGGGGAAAAAGCATTGAATTATTCACTTGTCCAAATATGCGTGATAAATTTTATGTTCTGTGTCAATTACCGACAGTTGTTTACACAAAAACAAAAAACCAACCCTTAAACACCATTCAGCTGAGGCGAAGACATATCTTAGAGGTTAGGTACCACAGCTGTCATCGATGTAAAAATACTCTACGATTCAATTATTTTAACACTCGCGCTTATCCTAAATAATAAACACTAACGTCCCAAGTTTTTTTCTATCGCAAAACTTATACATTAAATTTAGAATTCAGGTAATAATCATAGGAAACTGATATGGCACTTGAACAATGATTCCTTCCACAATCAACAAGTACGCGTGTGCATTAATAAAAATAACATTTTCAAATACATAAAAGCCATTAATCCTCGTGTGTAACATACTGGGCATTATTATATTTCAATCTCAAAACATGAATCATCTTCAGTAACTTCTTGCTTTATCCTGCGACAAGTCGACTAGATTTCATGACCTAAATAAAGTTTCACACCACTGAATTACGCGTGCAACAGTCCGGAATGGATCAACATAATCACTGGTACAAAACTGTTTTTTGTCGCATACAGCTGCCATCTCCAATAGAGAGTATCTGATGTTCAATGCACCTTCACACTGCTCAACATGAAAATCGTTATGGGCGTTTAGCTTGGTTCTTCCACGCAAAAGAATCATATTCAACACAATTCCAACACACAAAACTTTAAAATATATACAGCTTACCTTATTGATGCGTTTTAACGCCATTTGCGAACCACTGTGTAATGATGAGCTGGTTTAAACCAGACAATAGAAACCGCTTGCAGATTCCTAAGCTTAGGTAATGAAAATGGCTGCCGTCTTTGATCTTAGTTTTGCTACAATAGTAAAAACAATATTTATTAGACCACAAAACATAAAAGTTAGGTAAACGATGAATATAAATGAATTAAACAAAACTTCACTGCAATTAATAAATTGTACACGAAATAACACAAAGAAATTAAGAAACTGTCATATTATATTAAATGCTCAATTGATTTTCCGGTCAACGAAGCTGTTCCGTATTCACGTTGTTTTTTATAGAGAACAAATCAATATTAGTCGCAGAAAGTAAGTGATTTGGTAAAGTTCAATATTTTTGTATTACAGTTTGATTTTGCCTTTTTATTTTATGAAATATAAAAAGTACAAAAGAACAAACGACAGAAAATTTAAAGACGAAAATGATTTCAACTTATTCACATTTACAACGATGGAATACATTTTTTATTATAACAAGCTAACCTACATATGTAAATTTATCAAACATCGACACGTTTAAACTTTAACAAATCATAAAAGAAACATTTGAATAGTATTACCAGCAAAGTATGATTTATGGTGTTAGATTACCACAGATTCATTAAAATTTGTTTTATTTAATAGTCTTTCAGTTTATTAAAATTTTTCATAGGTTGACGTGGGCTCACCTCCCACGCCTCGTATACCAAGTTGTAAGATCGTGGTTCGAATTCAATCCTAGATCGGATGTAAGATTTTCACAGAAAACGATTACACCCGCTTCTAACATCTTTGGACGCAACATTTCAATTCAAGATTCCAACCAAAGATGTTGGAAGAGGGTGCAACAGTTTTCTATAAAAATCTAACATCTTCAAACCATGATAGTACAACTGGGCATCAGACCTTTTTCTCGGCCAAGCTTGGGTTGCGCAGCTAGAACACCCACTCTACATGCATGTGCAAGTGATGCGCCCATGTGCTCAGTGCCATTAGTAGGAAAGAGCAACGAGTTAGAGCGAAGAACGCTTTTGCGACCCCAGTGCAGGGCGGTGCACAAAGGTGTCAGGAAAGAGGACGCAAATAATCCTAAAGGTAAAAATGGTGTAACAGCAGATGCTGTACAAACACTTAAACCCTACGTATCATAATAGGATGTCCTTTAATAATAAAACTTAATAAGTAAAACCACTTGATGCTAACAAATTTATTTCAATAGTAATAATATAAACTGGACCTGTTTTCTTTAGCCGCCAGAGATACCTGCCCCTCTTCGCAGGTGTTTGCATTGCACCGGAAAGCATAATTCACAAAAACACATTGTCTGACTGCATGGTCGTTTTGAAGTAGATCCTTACCGGTGGGCTGTGCCTGGTAAACCATATAAGTGTTTCCAGATGGAATGTTCAATAAATCCCGGAAAGTATGTGTGAAGTTTAATATGCGTATTATTTATATGTTTAAAAGCAAGGTGTGTCAGGGTGTGGGTCGTTAGAATACCCGTTGCAGTGCTATGTTCATCAAGTGTCTTAATAATAAAAAAGTCTATGTGTGATTACTGAACACTTAAATAACTGGAATACGTGACCAGCCAATAGGTCACCAATTAGCAACCACTGCATAGTTCTCTATTTCAGTTATGGTGTGTGAACCCACCATAAGAGGTCAATAAGTTTCCAGAGTATAAAATTATTTGCAATAAAATTAATGAGGGGAGAATGACCACAACCTGGAGGATTTTGATGCAGATGAACAGTCTAATGGCCTGGAGATAAACATATAGAGTATTCCAATTATGGCTCTGGACTGCACTCAGAGCGCACTGTGCCAGAGCAGCGTGTTTCAGTTGCCGGAACTCGCTCTGAGAGCAGTTGGATACTCGTATTCAAATTGTGAGTTACACTGAACGAGTGCGCAATGAGAGCAATTTTTTTCCACATCCAATCAGGAATAAGTTCTGCTTTTCAGACCAATATGGCGATGATATGTGATTATGAAAACTACACGAAAATGATCGCAATGTTGAAAATTCTACAACATTTAACATTTCGGCAACTGAATAATTATGGAACAATTATGTACTTCGCATATCGACAATTTTTTTTTATAATTACAGCAGCGATGAGGTTAATTACACCCAGTTACTTGTGCATACATTTGCCAACGAATTTAAGAAAAAAAATTGGAGAAAATTATCTCTATGGAATTTTATCTAATTAAATTTAAATACTTTTATCAACATTGACTGCATGAGGTGGCATGAAAATGGGTTGGATAGGATTTTGAAGTGGATGAATTGTGAGGACTGCAGGATGTTGGAATTACCCAACCAGGTGCCAAGAGTCATCAAGGTGATGCCATTATGGTGGATGATGCTGTAACGCAATTACTCTCTGTGACATCATCCTTGCAGGCCGTATTCCCGGAAGAAAATTTCCGTTGAACTGTGACCTCTGCCTTCCCACAGCTGACACTGTAGAGATGATATTGTTGGATGTTTAATAAATGGTAACCCTAGGGCTGATTACACACTGTACTACTGCAGTGATGTTCTGGCAGCAAACTGCTAATTCCTGTTATGTCTCGCGATGTGAATTATTGGGGCTACCCACACGCCCATACTGTTATGATGCAATTACATTTACACATGTTATGTTGGGCCCTACTGAAAAATACTTGCAACTGAGTGCGGTTATTGTTACAGCCTGAACCCTTTAGCACCTTGCGGCTACCGAAATAATTTACTCGCTGATCAGTTCTCAGGGTATTTATTCAGTCTGAATTAACACTTCTCTCAGGACGACACTTAACACATGCATGGATAACGTAAACTGGTTATTGCAGAAACACTTTTAAACTGACTTACGCCATGCAGAAAGACTTATGGAAAACTTGAAGCTTTCCCAGGCAATGCAAATCATGGGGAAGTTAAGGTGGTGTACTGGGTGGTGGAAAATGAAACGGTTCTGAAGAATTAAACTATTGCAGTGAAGTGATAGATTAAAAAAGATGCATGCCGTGTGGTGTGCTGGAAACATGGAGCTCGCGGACACACGCAACCACCTTCATGGATGTCAGAGGCTTTCTAAATTCCCACACTGGTGCGAGAACAGGTGATAGCTGGCTTGTGTGATTACAGCATAACAATGAATTTGAAAAATACACTTTTACAGAGGAACTCAATACAACACAGGTGGAACAAAAAGGACAAAAAAAAGACTCTTTATTAGCATAACAAGTAATACAACTGTAACAATGTGATCCATAAGCCCTTGACTCAGTGTGTTTTATGGTTCTCTTTTCCTGTATTACTCCACCCTGCGGAGTCCTGGCTACTTGCCTTGGGCAGACGCCGCTTACACTGTCCCGGTATACCCTAGGTTGTCCTTGCACTCGTTACGCACTGAGAAGACTCACTGTGCACTGCACGTCTACAGAGTTCACATCTTGGCTGCGGTGGCAGTGGGTGCTCGGCCAGACGAACAGTATTAGGGAAGGGTAATGTGGCACACGTCAATATTGTAGTTTAAGCATTTTCTCCAAAAGATTTTTATGTTATTACAAATGTTTTGCACTGTTTTCGCTGCATGTTCCAGTTGTCAGTGCAAAAATAATATACCCTAATTTCTAGCAGTCATGTGACACATGTACTTTTTCAGTTTACTGTGTGCACCCAGAATAGTTAATTGGAATACGCCAAGAGTCTGCTCTTCCTACAATCACAGCATCACCAGTCCTTAGATGGTGCCTGGCACCCAGGTAAAACATAATTTCCTAACCTTACCACCTCACCACCCCTTAAAGGTACCGTTACTCACCTAAAACACTACCACCACCTGTCAAAATGGCTCACTCGAAACTGTGGCAGCCTTCCTACTGCCTTTCCAGCACATTTTAACACTCTCATCCCACAGCCAGTGTCAAGGTAAATAATGTTGTAAAATATTTGTATTCCTCTGATTTCATCTATTTTTGTTTCACATAAAAAGTTAAATATAAGCCCTATAATATATTTATAATACACACCAGGTATGTCTATGTCATCACAACTTTTGCTGATGCTAAAAGCAAAAATAAAGTATTTTATAAAAGTGTAAAATTATCATGCAATGTTTTAAGTTTTTAGGAACAGAGTGTAAATATTTATTTTAATGATAAGGACAATATATCTCAGTGTGACTTTCAAGCAGGAATTCGAATAACAATGCTTGAGATATTCCAAGGAGAACTCATATAGTGAAAATGTATATTGTTACATTGTGACTTCAGTGTAATTTCCGCTTAACAAATGGTGTGGGTGGACGAACCACGAACATCGATGTCTTCCCCTAGAAGCCACCATGAACTGCAGACCAACATAATCGTGTGCTACAGATTTGGAGAGATTTCGACCATTCGCCAACATAATGATAGGATAGATTCATTATGAAAAAGTGAAGTAGTGTTAGGGCTACCAGTGACGTGTAATAAGAAGCCCGATGGTACGCTCACGTAAACACACCATTCACTAGCGCTTCTCTGGACATTTGAACAACGTAGCCAATCTGCCGCATAGTGCTTATAAGGGGCTAGTCGAACAGCCTCGGACTGTGATGGTATCGGCCGCAGAGGATGACATCTATGATCTTACTGGGTGACCCAAATTGTGTATCTCAAAATGGCAATTTTTGTTGATATCTGCCAAGAGGTAATTCTTGGGAGAAACGGGCAAATGGATTGTCAATGCGTCCCAAGGAAGCCAATGCCATTGGGCGTGGCAGCAATTGAAGTGAGTGACTGAGCTGCCTGCGGAGCAGTGAATTCACAACCTGAAATGTGAGTAGATATACATTGAGAGAGCTAGACCACTAAATATTTTCGTCGAAAAACAAATCAAATTAAAGCTAAAATCAAGTAGATTTCTTGTTTTCAAGCAACATTTTCATGTTTCCAGAAATTACATTTTTCAATTCACAAAAACAAGCAAATTTAAACAAAAATCAAGCAATTTTTCAATTTTTTCACAAATGGTCGTGCAGGATTTGTGTGAATTTAAAAAACAGCAAATTTTATGCCAAAATAAAGTAACTTCATCGATTTCAATCAACTTTTTCGTGTTTTCTAGAAACGTTAATTTATCAAGTAAGCAATCTAAATCAATCAAATTTTTTCCAAAATCATGTAGATTTAAGTCAAATCAAATGAAATATTAGGTTATTATTCAATATAGGTTATATTTGAAGTTCTAATAACTTTATAACCACTTCTTCTATATTTTCAAATTCGTCACCTATTTCTCGAAGTACATATTTATCGTCTAAGTATTCTAAGAGCAATAATTGTATGTTTTGTAGATTTAGATGAAATGTGAAAACTATTTCTCTGAGTTTGTCAGAAGCATTATCTAAATTATAGGATCGTGTACTTGAAACATCACCACCTTTTAAAATAGTAGTCAGGCTACAAGGTTATTCCAATTGTTTTATCACTATCATCAGATGGTACTCGATATTTATTATCAACACCAGTAAATTCTAAATAACTTTGCTCACTTGGAGATCTTAACAAATTATTCATAATTGTTGAAGTTAAACCTGGGTTATCAACAGCCTCGATATTATGTCCATATTTAGAGATTTCTATTCTATAAAACTGAAAAGGAAAAAAGTTAGCACAAACATCAATATTATCTAATTTTGCATATTTTGCCCCATCTCCTTCTTTATCGAGCATTAGTAACCTAAATTGCTCAAAAACATATGCATAATTTGGGAAAGTAAAGCCATCCCATATAGGAATATCAAATTCAATTCTATCATTGTAAACAATTACATTCCCTCTAGTTTAATCAGTTGGAGGAAAAATTTGTCTTTCGAAACTCTCGATACTTTTATAACTCATTTATAAGTTATAAGTGTATATATATGTGTATATATATATATATATATATATATATATATATATATATATATATATATATATATATATATATATATATATATATATATACAAATAAAAGATTCATCAAAGGCAGTTTCTCGAGTTAAATTACTCACTGATAAATACAAAAATTATAAAAAGAATAATGAAGCAGATTATGAAAAAAATATTAAGAAATATTACCATTAATTCACAAACTACGAAATATTGGTTTTAAAAAAAAGTATAACAACTAAGAGAGAGAATTGAAATTTAATAACAACACTAGTTCCAGTTGCAACAAAAAATTTAGATTATCCACCAACACCAGAAGAAACAACATATGAAAGAGAACTATTCTCAGAACATAAATCTCCTAATTTAGAAGAGCAAATGGGCATCATACCCATGAAAGTTTTTCCACATACAGCAGTTGATTCGATGCATACTATGTCTGATTATACAATAAATCTTGGAAAAGAAATTTCTGAAAGAATTAATATTTTTGAAACAATATGGTTTATGAGTAGATGGACATAATTTTTACATTGGGGATAGAAAAGTCATTATACATGATGATAAACAGTTTGTTAACAATGAAGAATATAAATTAACAAAAGGACTTTCTAATTTGTTAACAAAAGATAAACAATGAGATCTTGAAGGTAAATTCACTGTTAATGACTACGAAAAATAATAAGACATTGTATTATTAACAAATGCAGCATTCCAAGAATGTAATCCTTATAAGCAAATAAACTCGAATAGAAGTTGGAAGTACATAAATATAATTAAACCAATTTATGATCAATATATAAAAGAATTTTGCTCAAATTCAGAGCCAAACACACCCAGAAGAATGATTTCTCAAAGAACTCTTAGATCTGGAGAAGGCATTAAAAAAAAACAATATTTTGCCGATATAATATGTTTGGATGGGCAATGTTAGGAAATTGTTCGACAGATTGTTAATTATTCACGGTGAAAAAAATGCTGGAAATAATTATTACAATGAAAAATTGAGCATATTAAATTTGTTGACCAATAAATTTTCTGATTTTGTTAATAATAATTCAAAAGGAATTCCATATCTAATAAGAGTTTTGAATCCAGTTCCACAATCATTTTGGAATTCTGAACATCACGGCAAAGGAATAATAAATTGGACGTTAAACAATTTAAATTGTCCTGAAATGCATTTGCCAGGCTATAATTATTGTGGACCATTTACAAAATTTAATGAAAGACTCGAATGAGGTGACACAGGAATAAATAAATTAGATGAAGCCTGCAAACAACATGACATTGCTTACGGAGACCATAAATATTTAGAATCTAGACATGTGGCTGACAAAATTTTACAAAAAGAAGCCAAGGAGATTATGTTAGATAAAGATACTCCAATATGTTTAAAAAAATGCTTCTATGGCTATTGCTTAAACTATGTGTACAAAAAGAGAATTATAATGGGTCATTAAAATTTATTAATTATTATATATTTTTTATTTATAAATTAAGATAACCAATATTAATTTTGATATACACATTGATCAACTTAGAGATTTGGGTATAGATAAATTTTTAGCAAAATATCAACTTGAGAGAAAAAATAAAAAATTAAAATTAGGAAAAGGTTTTAAATATACTCTGCCACTTCTAATAATAAAAAAAATATTAAAAGAAAAATCTGGAATTGGTTTACATCAGGGGGTTTTTGACCATTTTTAATTCCAATTTAGGTGCACTGGCTACTTTAACTGGTGGAGCTAGCACAATTTGTAATTCTGTTGAACAAACTAGAAAAAACAAAAAGAATTAGAAGAACAAAACACATAACTCAGCAATAGAAAATAAATCAGTAAGGGGTATAGTTGCAAAAAGGGGTAGAGCAAAAAAAATTGGAATATATCATCATTATCAAACTTTGATATTCAAAAATATGTAAAAATACTAAATATTAAGAATTTCAGAAATGTTTATATGAATGATGAATTACCAAACTGTATGCACAAATATGAATGTACTGTGGTTAATTTCGACATTTCATCAAAACCTGGATTACATTGGGTTTGTTATTTTAAAGAAAAGAATTATGTTTACTATTTTGATTCATTTGGAGGTAATATTTCTACTAATTTAACTAATAACTTCTAAAAGAGAAATGTTTATTACAATGATAATAGGATTCAGAATTTTAATTCAGTTATCTGTGGACATATATGTTTAATTGAATTTTTGTGAGAGGTTTTAAGTTTCCTGGTATAATTTATTTGTCATTAAATGACATATATTTGGGAAAATATGAATCACAATTTTAAATAAAAAATCTGACACTAATTCTATTGAATTAAAAACATGTGTAGATTCAAAATACAATGTTTCTGCTTTACAAGATCAACTAAGTAAAGTTTTTTCTTTATACAACAGATTGTTTCTCTTCAAAATCATAGAATTAATCATATGGCTGATCCTATAAATGGCAAAGATGCAGTCAATAAAAGATACTCTAAAAAAATACTGATAAAAAAATAGCTGATAGTTTACAAAATTTAAACAAATCAGTTTTGAATTATTGTGATTCATTTGTTAACTCAAAAGTTGAAAATGCATGGACGAAAAGTCTCATATATTTTATTTATATGTAAAGTGGAATAAAAAAATATTTTTCACCTAGATAATAATCCAATTTTCTTTCATATTTATGGATTGTACTATTTATAAAATAATTACTGTTAATCTCAATTTACCTGATGATAATGTGACTGTTACTTATGATTCTAAAAATATGGATTATAGTAAGCCTTTTGATATTAACATAGGTGATGTTTTATCTTTTACAATCACAAACAAAAAATAGTTAGTTATGATGAGGGATTGATGACCACAATAGGAATATTTGTGAGATATAACGATTAGTTTTTTTTTTACTATTAAATGGAGAATACTTGGTGCTTGAAGTGTAAGAAAGTTACTAAAAATACTAATATAAAAAATTTAAATACAAAAAATGGATGGTTAATTAGGAAATGTATATGTTTTATATGTAATTCTAATAAATCATCATAAAAATATATGTAGAGTAAGTAATATATGTAAGAGATGGTATAATAAATGAGTTATATAAACCAGCAAGAAGAAATTTTCCAAGAAGAAAAGTAATATCATATGAAATAGCTAATTTATAGCAAATTGATCTTGAGATGGATATCGGAAAATGAAAGGAATATCACATATAAACAATGGATACAAATATACTTTGGCAAAATTGATGTTTTTTTTCCTTCAAAATATGCATTTGCTCTGCCTATAAAAGATAAAACTCCTAAAAAATTAGCAAATGCTTGATAATATATATTGATTAAAAGAAAGCCACATAATTTACAAACTGACTATGTGTCCGAATTTTATAATAAAATATTAAATTAAATTATTCATAAATATAACATCAATCACTAGTCCACATTCAGTGAAGTTGAAGCCAGTGTTGTAGAAATATATAATCATACAATGAAGATTAGAATATGGGAAAATTTGCTTTAAATGGTAATTATAACTGGGTAAATATATTAGATGATTTAGTAAAGAAATACAACAATACCAAACATAGAACTATTAATATGATACCAATATAAGTTAATATGAAAAAAATTTAGACAAGATTTTGAAAATATGTTCACTAAACCGAAATACAAGATTGGAGATGTCTGTGTTTTGATAATTAAAATAATTCTTGGATTAATAAAACATATGTTTGTTAATTTCAATAGTATTTTCTTTATTGTAATTAAGGGGGAGCCATTTGTGATATAAACAAAAAATTCAACTCTTTTTTTCAGGTGCTGAATTAAAATTAAAGAATAAATACCTGATTCATAAATAAGTATGGAAGATTTTTCATTCCCTGCCAATGACCCCAAATTGGGGTGGTTCAAGCTTGCTAAGGAAATTAAAGCGCTAAATATTTACAACCTGTAATATCATATAAAAATGATAAAACATTACTAGTGATCAATACATTAAGGAAATGAAGAAATTATATAAACCAGATTCAATAATTGTACTCAATTCGATAAAGATTAATATCATTAATAAATTGTTCTCAAGTATAATTATTTCTGACAATTTTAAATAGTTATGAAAACACACAATGTGGCCATTCAATGTTTCTTTCATCCCTTGGTATTAATTTATAGAATTTGGAAAAAATCAAATCTCAATAATTGTTCACAATTTGGATGCCTATCTTCAATTCTATGCAATATTCTTTGAACATATTTCTTAGAATTCTAATGATATAGTAATCATAGTCAAAATCATTATCAAATAATTTTAAAACAACAAAGGATGAATTTAAGTTTTGATTGTGTGTTTGTCGTACAACATGTGGGTTCATTTATCTGATTTCCTTATTTCTGCAATGTATTATATCGAAAGCCATATTAACTGATTCTCTTAAATTTTCAATATGATCGACTTGAATTTAATATTGTAAATCTTTTAAATGATTAACACTAATTTTGTTTATTATTTATATTGTCTATTTGGCCTTTGTATAATTGCTTTACATCTTTTTGAATCTTATATTCACAATGTTTTCTAATTGATAGAATAACTGCTTCAAATATCCATGTTTTAAAAACCTTGGCAATTTTACAATGTGAACTAAAAATAAGTTCATATAAATCAGGCTCACTTATATTAACTGCTTCACCATTATGGTAACTAAGTTGGGATGAATTTTTCATCCCAATTATTTCTGATAAAAGTTTCTTATATTTTTATGAAATTTGGTTTCATAAGGCATCTTTTGAATTATAATATTCTAATATTTCAGCATTATATTTTCCTCTAAACCAATGATTATTTTCTTCATCAATAATCATAGAAACTTGCTTACCAGAATAAATGAGTTTGTTGTTATTTATGTCTAGAATTGACTCCATTTTTATATGTGAAATTATGTGCAAGTGAAATTGGCGAGTTGTAATAATTTCATATTAATCACTTAATCCAAGCAAAGAAAATCCTTTTGGATATCGGTTAATAGGATGATAACTTTGGTAATCAACCACATAAATTTTATCATCAACAAACAGAACTAACTCATTCCAAGGTCTTTGGTTTAAAAAAATAATTATTGAAATTGCTTGGTAAAATCTGAAACATTTTCGCTATCAAAATTGTCTTATTGGTTATTTTATTGTCATTCTAGATTTTATACAATGTTTTTATTGTAAAAAATATACAAATCACTATCAATAAATAAAAATGTTCTTATGTATTTGTTTTTACACAAATCAATTGGTTCATTATCATTAAAATTATATTGTTTGGAGGGCCATAAAAGTTTTGAATGTTGTCTTGTTGCAAATCAAACAAATCACTATTAAGAATTGGATACATGATTGCATTTTTATTATTTGTATTTTGTAAACCCAATGCATGGCTGATTTCATTAATCAAAATTGCTAGTAATTAACTTTATTTTCAGGAGTATTTCTCACTCCATTGTGCCAATTTTCTTCTTTATTGATATGAATTTCAACAAGGCAAATTTGATGATTTCGAAAAAAGGCATGAGCTAGTACACTACCATGCAGAAATAATGTATGTGGACAAAATCCACATAATCTCTTATATCTATGTTGGTTTCGTTTGTGTCTGGAGACTGCGTATAATACACAAGTTTAAAATTTGTGTGTTTTTGCAAAATGTCAAAAGCCTCTTCAGCTAGTTTTGTAATTGATTCATTTGCGTATTCAAAATTCCATTTCAATGTTTTTTATTCCATTTGGGTGTGGTTGAGTAGCTACCGAGTATGTTGTCTTTAACACCATGTTTTGGCTTATTGATTAAATTAAGTGTTTCTTTGTCGAGTTCATCATCACTCTAAGAAATGTAATTGTGTTCTTGAAATATTCTTAAAGAATTTTCGAACCCTTCAGTATCAATTCTTGAAAGAGAATTTGAATCATCATCTAGATATCCGTATTCATTTTAAAAGTCGATAACACATTCTGTTTGATTCTCTTTTTGGGCAGTGAAATATTTATTTTTATGAAAACAAGAATGATTATGTAAACCTTTATTTATATATAAAAAAGATTTAACAGGTTGTAAAAAGGCTAATCATTTCAAATGTAACATCATTTAACAGGAATAAAATGCATTCAATGTTCGTTCATCATTAGTTCAATGCACATTTTACCTATGGTGAGTTTTATTTTAAAGTATTACAAAAGGTTTACAAGTTGTTACACCATGTCAGGGACCGTCCAGGTTTACGTTCTTTTACACCTTGCCAGTGAGCAGTTTATGTTTGGTCCAATTGGAGAAACCCAAACACCTTTCCACTAGGCTGGTCTGGTTTTCTTATTTCTTTAGCAAAGAGTTAATTGGGTTTTTTCTAGTACCCCCCTTCCCATATGATGTTGGTGCCTTACATCATAAGGGAACACTCAAGCTTATACATCTGCTATGTTACAAGTATAGCATAAAGAGAAATTATTACTACAGCTTGAAGTGGTACCAATTAATTGCATTTACTGCTTCTGTATTTATATATAAGCATGAGCGAGGTTTTTTAGCTCTAACTTTGAACGAATTGGGTGATAATTTAAAGTTTGGGCACCTTCACACCATTAAATTACCCTCAAGAGCTGGGATTCAAATCTACGACACGCTAGTTTAAAGTCAGACATATTGCACAGAGCTAAAGTATCAAGATGCTCGAAGCAAGCCTGTTGTGGTAGTGACTCGCCAACTGTGCCAAGCTCACCTAAGGTCGACAAGTCAAATTATTCACAGCTTGAGAGCAGCTTGCTAAATCATAAAGGCAGACGAGTGAGACTATATCTTTTTTATTCTCTCTGCAAGCAATCGCCTTTTTCTTGTTGCATGTAGATGGCAGCACAGTAAGGAAAGCTTTCTTCTCTCACAACCAGATCGCAGCATGTTTACCAAAGCAGATAAAAGAACTCATGCGCAATAAGGGCAACTTTCAGTTACACTTCTTATTGAGAAAAAGTTTTTTTATAAAGTCTAATATTTTATTTCTGTTTATTCTTTCTGTCATTTTTATATTCTAATCTAAAGTGATAAAACCATATCTTTGTCCCAACATCTTGCACAAATCTCTTTAAATTTCTCTAAAGCCATATCTCCACAGACAAAAATGCTATAAATGTGTTTTAGGTTCATGTCGTATTGTCTAAGTACACACAGAAAATTTGTATTTTTTCTCATGAGTTGTTTGGGTACTTTCGAATATATTTGACCATAATAAAATAGATAAATATTTTTATGACTTCGCACAGTAAAGTATTCATGGATAATATCTTGAATCTCTAAAAGTACAAGTATAGCTAGAGAATTATTTTCACAGAGGTCTAGAAGAATCATTTCATAATTGCTATTTGAAAAATTAGCAGTCCTTTCATTAAATTTGTTGGATATTACATCAAAGTTATTTTGTAACTAAATATATTTGGGTCGATTAAAACTTTTTGAGCAAACATATCATTTATTAAAATTTAGACATCTTTTCTTAAAAATAAAATTAATCATCAAGTTGGTTTTCACACCATTGCTATGACAGACAATAATTGCTCATATTTATTGTCGAGCCAAAGTTCACCATGTTTTTTACAAGTTTCTTCTGAAATTAATACAATGACGACTTAATCGACTATTTTCATTTAATAAGACATATTTTATGTAATAAATGCACAGTAACAGATTCAAGTTAGCAAATAAAATGTCAATAATAAAGAATAAACTTCATTAAGATTTCATTCGCAAGGTTAAATCGATTGCCTTAATTAGTTTTCATACAAAATCTGTAGCTCCTAATATAAACAACAGTACTGTACTATAACATTGATTGATAACAATGAAGTTATAAATATATCTAGAGGACAATACAATATTGAATTGTGTAAATTAAACTATAAATACAATGTTACGATTTCCAATTAATAACATTGAACTAACAACAGACTGTGAAAAATAGAGCTTTAGTTAAATCTAAGTTTAATATTGAAATTTGACCATTGACTATCCAATATTCTTGGTTTTGAAAGAAATATCACTATTGAAAAACAAAAAAAAATGTCATTGGCACTATATTACCTATTTTCTATCCATTTAAAACAATTAATATTCATTGTAATTTAGCATATGGAATGTTTATAAAATATTATGTTTAACCATTTAGAAACATACATAATTGCTAGTTTTCCACCAAAAACAATGTAAGGTTTTAGAGCTTATATTATTAACAGCCCACATATCCAATTTTTTTATAAAATTAATAAAGAGTTGTTAATTTAAAAAATTAATTTTTATGATATCATTATGGTAATGTATCTGTTATATTTTCTAGTTTAATACTTTTGTCATCACAATAACTTCATGCAATTTTATTAAGTTCTAGTGTATATATTTTATGCTTTTCGATTCTTATTTAATTCATTGTTCTGTGTTGTATTTTCTCTTTAAACAAACATTTCTTGTAGTCACCAAAAGTAATTTGCTTGTTAACAACACACTTCTCTACGCCTTTAGATTTTTTATTTTAGTTATTGCCAACTCTATGTGCATACATTTTAGCTCTTAAACCAACAAATTCTTTCATAATTTTGCCATTGCATTTGTATTTTATTTTACCTAAAACTTTCTTATTTATTTGAGGTATGTTATAAATATTGTCCTTTGGATAATCTGTCATATCAAAATGTCCTATAATTGTCTTCATATATTCGTAAAAATTTCTGTTATTATGTTATACAAATAGCTATTGGTATACTGATAGCACAATTCAATTTTATCTCCATATTTTGGTTTCATTACTTTATAGTGAAAGTCGTACATTAACTATTTTGATATGTTCAAAATTGACATCCCACATAAATATGCTTATTAAATTTTATGTTTGTTTTATTCATATGTATCGCCACAATATTCTAATTAAATATAGTACTTCTTTTGAAATTTGGTTTTACCACTAATTTATCACAGGCTTTCTCATATGCGATCAGTCTTATATCCACCATATTTCTTATATTTTCCACTGTTTTGCCGAACAGAGAATTATTCATCAGTTTATAAAAATCTTCTTCAAGTTTGTTTTTTGCATTATGATAATGTATTATATATAGTTTTGCTTCTTATGTAAAGTTGTTACATGATTAATCTATGGGCATAAAGTATAGGTATAAACGATGAAAATAAATCACAAATCAGCAAACAAAGTTCATTCTTGCTTATTAATAAATGTTACATCTTCGGGTAATTTCGTTTATTTCACATTCAGTTAATTTGGTCTGGGATTTCTGGTTTTGGAGTATCTGGGTGTTGCTTTTTAGCTTGGAAATTGATAGATTTCTTAGAGAGGCTGCAGCAGACTCAGATTTTGGCACATCTTCTGGTGTTCAGTGGATTGGGGGATGAAATAAGATTTTCTTTGACTGATGGAGGGATGATTTATTGTGTCTGTCAGGCCAGTTTTAAAATCAAGGTAGGTAGGTTTTCTAGGAAATTTTAATTTCGGGTTTTGTGGTGTCTAAATCATGATCTATTACTTGGTTTGAATTTCTTGAGTAAAACTCGAGCATCTCTTGAGGTAGCAGAGTTGCTTCGGTTTGGGTTTTGTAGAAACTGATCTGTGCCATTGCTGTCTAAGAGTATGAGGTTCCATCTTATGAAGACTGAGTTCTTGCTGGACAGTCATACATCAGAGCTAAAGCATTTAAATATGAGTTTTCAGATGTTGTAATTTTTTTAATTGGGGCATTATAATAAAAGCCCAATCCAGTTGAAGTTGAGAGATGACTAAAGTTAGTTCAGTACCATATCAGGTATCCCCTCCCTAGGTGAAGGCTTTCCGAAATTTAATCCAAGAGTTGTAACAGGACGACATCATCGAGAAGGCTAAAAGCTCTTATTCTAGACCATTGTTTCTGTTAGCCAAGAAAATACTGGGGAAATACAGGATGATATATAATTATCATATTGTCAACAAAAAGATGCATTGACACCATCCGCGGCTCATGAGACAACAGCCCTTGTCGACCTGTGCACTATCTTTTGAGGAAGGTAAGCAACATGGTGGAGTAGAGTGCTGGCCCTGCAGTGCACTGCCGAAGGCCATCAACACCAGACAGCGTACGTAAATCAATGCAGTGTTTGTGACGTGTTCAAGGGGTATCGTTTTTATTAAAACTTTGTTCACAGTGATACTATGTTTAAATTGACCCCGTTAAGAAATAAGATGCTGCAAATGAATGTGAGAAAATCCTACGTAACATAAAATAATAATACGTTTGCCAAAGTCAACACATGTGGGTGTTCAGAAATCAGCAATCCTACAATTTTGTGAGAAACTGTCTAGCACATCGAGCTCAGCACATTTAAATTAGTTGAAAGCCATATACGAGCTAATTTATTTCAATAAAATAATAAAATATTAATATTGACATGTTGACACTTAGTGCGAAGCAGCATGCTCGAACCGAGTAGAGCAAAATTCCTTTTAAATCTTATTTTAATATTAATGTGTATTCAATGTTATTCGAATTAATATTATGAAATTCTTATTTAAATTAAAATGTATTAATATCCTCACGCTCTTTCAAAAGCTCTATTTTCTGTTTATCTGTTTTCTATAAAAATTAATAAGATGTAATATTTACAGCTTTTTATATTTTTGTATGCAAGTGCTATGCTTAAGGTGTCAATTGATATGTATCTCATGCAGTTTTGTGTTTCATATCATTCATTTCATTTTTTCCCGCAAGGGATTTTTGTACCCGCACAGCATCGGTTACAAGGCGTTACCGATGCTACACCACCATCTTTAGTCTTAGTTCAACGGACATCAGGGTAGGTCGCGACGACGCAGCTCGGAGGTGAAGAAACTTTATAACTAATCATGCAACCACAATAGCATAATAATCTGGAATATCTTCAACCTATTTCGTGCACCTCTCGAGTAAACTACCCTTCGGAGCAGACTCGCTGCCCCTCAAGTTTATTTTCGCTGTAATATTTTTCCACGCTTACAGCACTTTGCAGCTTCAGCCAGTACGGGGCTTCGTGCCATATGCCTGCTTAACTGTAACGTCAATGGTGTATCATCTCACTTGAACTTGGAACAATCAGTGAATTCTTATACTTAAAACAACTCTGAGTACCTTATTCTCGCTTGTGAGACCAGTATTAATTTTTTGCCAGCATTATTTTTCAAGTTATTTCCACGTGTTGCAGACCACGTGCTCAAAGTATTCTTATGAATTTCTACACACGTCAAGTGTTCTGTATTGGATAAGGTATGCTGAGGAGCCTACATATCCCAGTGTGTGCGCAGTCCATGTAAGTTGAAAGTATTCAGTGTGTGTAATAATGGTGTGCTGGGGAGCCAGAATATCTCAGTCCAAGAATAACTTATATGTATTTAATTGTTTTCACCTCTTGCAACCACTATCGAAAGTAGACGCTAGGGAGCACAGAGCCATTAGCCCGGGCTTTTCGACCATGGCCGGGAGAGTATACACCCATTCCGACATGCATCGTGCATTGCTGAAACTTACATCTAATTACTCAAATTTAAATCTATTGTACAATTGCTGTTTACATTGAGTGAAGAACATTATTTTTTTTTATGTTTATAATATTTAGGATGCACACTTAATAATACATTAAAATAATATTAAACCAATAAAAAGAACATGATAACCTTTTCATATTAACTTAAAAAAAGTTACTTCACATGCAACATATTAAAATTATTGAAATTTTCAAATCCAAAAACAATTAAACTATCGTTACACAATGAAATCATTTAAAATTAAAATCGTCATAAAGACTTGTACTTAAAAAAACATTAAACTTTAACTTGTCAACATTTAATTTAAATAATCCCCTTATCCCCTAAAATCATTTAAAATTACAATCATCATAACACTTATACATAAAAAATATTAACCCCTAAACTCGTCAGTACATAATAAAACCTTAAACACTACACACATAAAACACATCAACATCATTCACCCCTATAATATAAAAATGATTAAAATTGTTGTTAGAAAAACATAGCAAACCTAAACAATTAAAACTAAACCCACAATGGACCAAGCTGAAATACAAGTATCCACAAATCTCTTCAATACTACTTTTTTGCATCCATAAACCCAGCATATATTTCTAATGAGCTCCGTAACACATTCAAGCTCAGTCTTCTAAAGTCATTAGAATCTATTCCAACCTATTCAAGAGTCTCGTGTTAACCCGAGCGTATTCCCCTCGGAGGTTAGCTGGCGCCCATAAAATATTACTGATCATACTCGAGGCACTGTGTCGAACCCGTTAAAGCAGTATCGGCACGCCCATACTTGGGTTTCATGCACGCCGATCGCAGCTAGGCATCAGTAAATAGATCCTTACCCGCTCCCCACCATTGAATTAGTATTCCAGCATGTGGGAAACGCCAAGTATTTTACGATTTTGGATCTCAATTTTGTCTTTTTTGCAATGCGATTTGCACACGGATAATCAGGAAGTTTTGGCCTCTGTAACCTCATAGGTTTACTACTAATGGAAAAGGCTTCCAATGGGAGGCAACAGTGGGCCCCAAGTCATTTCACATATATTGTTTAAGGTGTTAGGGAAGTACCAATGTAACTTCCTTTTCGCCTATATTTATAATGTTTGCATATTTAGTGCCACCTTTGAGGAACACATGGAACAGCTTAAGATAGTGCTCTCTGCATTGAGGGATGCAGGGTTAATGGTGAATCCTGAAATAATTACTTGGGCGAAGACCCACATGAAATATCTTAGTTTTGAGACTTCCAATGGAAAAATTCTTATGGGTACCCAGAGAACATCTGGCCCATTGTAAATTTTTCTGTTTCAAAAATTTGAAGGATTTCAGGAGATTTCTGGGAATGGCAGGGTTTTATTCAAAGTTCATTCCTGAGTTCACTGAGATAGTGGAGCCCTTGAATGCTTTGGAGAGGAAAGGGGTGGAATTTCAGTGGAAAGAGAATCAGGACCGAGCATTTGGGAAGCTGAAAGAGAAGATCGTAATCCCTCCTGTGTTACACTTCCCAGGTTTTGAAAAAAAAAAAAAAAACACACTTGTTTGGCAGGTTGATGCAAGTTTACTTGCTGTAGGTGCTGTGTTATGTCAGAAGGTCCCTGAATGGTTAGACCTGGTTGTTTTTGCGAGTATGTTGCTTACTTCTGCTGAACAAAATATACTACTTATAGAAAGGAAATCTTAGCAGCCTTGATCGGTATGGATAAGTTTGCTGATTATTTAGAAAGTAAGGAGTTTATACTTCATACTGATAATCAGATGCTCAGTTGGATTCTTTCTGCCAAAAAAAACCTGCTGGAAGGATTGCCTGGTAGCTGATCAGGCTTACCAAGTATAAGTATGTGGTGAAGTACATAAAAGGGATAGAAAATAGTGTTGCCAACTGTCTCTCCTGGACGTTTGACAACGAGTTATTTCAGATTTTGGGGGATGAATAAATGGTTATAGTGGTGGTGCATGAGCAGGTTAGTGTGGAACAGGTTGGCATACTGCAATCTTTCCCTCAAGTTTATGTTGCTTTGCAAGAGCATCAGGGAACAGCTCACGAACGTGATGCTACACGAAATCAGATTTCGTCAAGTAATACCACTCTTTATGAAATCAGAAAGGGATTGCTAGAGTATGTTGATAAAAAAGGAAAATTTAGTGCTTTTGTACCCAGGGCTTCGCAGCAGATGATATTTCTATATTATCATAACACTTACTTTGGGGAGCATTTTGGTCAAGAGTTATTTGGATGTGTTTGCACATTTTCCTCATGCAAAGTCTGGGTTTTCATCCATATCGGTTGTTGTGGACATTTAATTTTATGTTTTTCTTTCCCTTAAGGAATATGAAATCTTTAAAGTTTGGGGCAACAGTTGTTTCCTGTCTTCGGGTCACCTGTGTTCCTGATCACCGATAAAGCGACATATTTTGTTTCTGGGGACATGGAAAATCTGCATTTGCATGGGGTGTGAAAATGATTCAGACTTCTCCGTATTATCCAAAAACTAACTTAGTTGAACAACATAATCGTAATTTAAAGGTTGCATTGATATCGTTCAGACTGGTTCTCATTGTGAATGGGATGAAGTAGTGTACCAACTTACATTGGCATTTATTAATGTTACCAGTGATGCTACCAAATATCTACCCACTCAATTGTTCTTGGGGAGATCTGTTTTTCACCCTTTGTTTAAAGCATGGAGTCTTCATCCTTTTTGTTGGGATTCAGTAGATATAGCTGAGATCACAGATGTATGGGAAGAGGTATATTTTAAGTTGGAAAATTATCACCGTAATATTGCAAAAGAAATATAATCAGACTGTGGGTCAGGTAACTTTTAAAGTCGGAGAAAAAGTTCTCCTGGAAGCCCACTTTTTAAGCAAGAAGGTAGATGGTGTTAGTGCAGATCCTGCTCCCCGATTATGTAAGACTCTTTGTAAGCGGTTTTTAACTCAAGTAACTCTTTTGCTTGAGGATGTTCAAAATCCTGCCAAAAAGAACAAGGCTCACGTTTAAGAAACTAATGTCTATAAATCATGTAATCCTCAAAACCCATGAAGCAGATGCTCCATTCATGCTCATTTAATCATGTTGAGTTCCATATTCATTTAGGTTTAAGAAAGATTGAATAATATTTATTTTAATGTGTAATTAATGACAATAAGCAGACTCCTAATGGAGATTGTTGTTAAATATAATTTTAGGGAATGAGTCCCAGTACCAAATGCATATGGTTTGCAACCATATCTGGATAAAGATCTGAAAAGGTGGTTCTAGGCTTCTATGAGAGACGTAAGTTGAATGTTGAGTAATGTTGATATTCGATGTTTTGTTCCAGTGAGCATTGCTACAAGGAGCTGAGATTTTGGCTGGTGGGCAGTTGTTTTTCCTGAGGCATGTCTGACCATTCTATGAATGTATCTACAGGATGAGATGAAGAGTATCCTGGACAACTCCTCGCTCTTCCCAGATCCTATTAGCTGAGATTCAACAAGTACACTGTTGATTCATCTGTGGTGATGATGCTCCCATCTCCGAAATTTGCTGAGAGTACTGCTGGTTCATCTGCTGTGATGGTGCTGCTACCTTACTGGTCCATCAAGAGCTGTATCTGCACTACTTACTGTGCTGTGTAGAGGAGATCAACATTGCTGGTGCTGAATAGCTGGTGAGCTGACATTATTTGATAACATCTTACGATCTTTCGCCACCTACTGAATTCACTTCAGATTCCCTGCATGACTGGCCATTATGATGAGACACTGAATTTGGAGCTGTTCTTGGATGACATCTTTTCTTCAAGGGGGAGGGGGAGGATGAGACACGTATGACTCGTCAAATGCAGCCACCCAGCATGTTATGTCATGTTGTCGCCTTCAATTAAAAAAATAACACCACCACTTTAATTTTTACCTGCCTGATAATATACTAATGTTGATATTTCTTACCTTGGATGAAAAGAAAACTGGAAGTTCAAAGTTGCTAGTCACTGCCCTGCAGTAGTAATGGAATAATTACCACACCTATTATCCCAGCACTGTAAAAATATTGCCCAAATACTAGTGTGAAATGAGTATAAAGAATTTCATGTTTATCAAGCAGTTTAGAAATCAGAAAATACAATGTAAGACTTTGCTACAAATAATTGCCTGCAGAAAATGATTCGGGTCCCAAAGTCGGCATGGAATCAGAACGACGTCTGGCATAGCTTCCGCCCGGGTGAATAGTCTTCCCAACACTGACTACCAGGGTGTACTTTAACCTTCGCCTCTGCCAAGCTAGAATGACAACATACTGGCCAACTACAGTGCGCCATGGGTAGCGTGGTCGTCCCCACAAAACAACTGTGCAGATGTGTTGATAACTAATGAAGTCTACTGTAAAATTAAATTTATGTTTTTTTTACTGATTTTTCGTGTTTATGCATTACATCATTGCAATGTTGCCAATAATTTCCTCCCATCATGTTCTGTTACCAAGTTGCTGGCATGAGCCGAGGGAGGGGTGAAGGAAGTGGGTTTGGTTTAAATAGAGGTTGTACTGTTCAGACCAGTGAGCAATTGGTTCCTGAACTATGGAGGATGCAACGAAGTTAAGTATTGAGCTGTGGCTCGTTGGGATGGCTGATGGCCTCTTTAATTATGTGTTTTAGCAAGCAAAGGCTGGGAAAATAATATTTCCATTGGTTGTGTTTTTGTTGTTAGTAAATTGATTTGCCTTTTGCACTAGAAATTATTAAAATTTTGGCAGAGTCATTTGTCACTTTACAAATTAATAAACATGGCAACATTTTAAAGAGTAGCATATAATTGTACAGGATGAACTGGTTTTATTTAAAGGCAAATTGTTTAGAATGTAAAATGTTTAGGAATTACTATTAATATTATTATTATTGTGCCAATATTTTGAATTTATATTTGTAGTTTTTAATTCAAAGGCGTTTTTTTATCCAAGAAAATAATGTAAATTGTGTAGTAAATAATTATGTAACTGTGATATGGCATTGGGCCCTTTTAAGGAATTTGGGTATTATTGAGTGTCATATAATTTGTGTGTGTTTTGGCCCACTAATGTTTTATACTTAATTTATCTATGGGCATGAAGTATAAGTATAAATTAATGGAGATAAATCACAAAGGCAACAAACGAAGTTCACTCTTGCTTATCATTCAATGTTACACCTCGAGGCAACTTCGCTTATTTCACATTCAGTTAATTTGGTCTGGGGTTTCTGGATTTGGGGTTTCTGGGCGTTGCTTTTCAGCTTGGAAATTTATAGATTTCCTAGAGAGACTGCAACAGACTCAGATTTCGGCATGTCTTCTAGCGTTGAGTGGATTGGGGGTTCCTAGTGAGCACAGTCTACCCACCACCAAGGAGCACTGCAGCCAATATTTAAAAAAGTACTTCCACTAATATGGCAAACATAAAAAATAATAAAACAAATAAAAATAATAATATAATAGCTTTGGAGGGGAAGAGTTCAATATCGTTGTATTTTTTTGATCGAACGTAACCAGATGTTGCTGATGGCGACTGTACAACTGAGGACAAAGATGTGCCATCAAAATGATATCTAAAGCATCTCCTTCGTTTGTGACTTCCAATCTGAATACTAAATTATCGTTACCACTAAATGTAGGCCTAAGTGTTTGTAATCAGTAGCCCTTCGGCCTCAAATCTGAACCCAGAAAATATTCAACCAGATGATCCAGACCCATTACCTGGTGTTCATGATCCCTACATCGTTTGCCAACATAAAACTATCGACGGAGGGAATAAGTTTGGGTCTTATAAAAAAAATCAAGATTTGTCTTCAATGAGCTTCCCTTCAACAGGTGGAAGAAAAGTTAATCCATTTTGGAAAAAAAAGCACTTTACCTGATAGGACTAGTTGTAAAATAGACTCGCTAGTTTATAGTCCGAAGAAGGGTGTGATTTTCTGCCCGTATTGCATTATTTTTGCTCTGCTAGGAGAAATAACGAACTGGCTGCAATGGTTGGACTGAGCATTGAAGTGAACACTACATAAAACAGCATTAACAGTCAAAACAGCATTTTTATTCCCAAGTCGCTAGAATCTAGTTGATATCGCAGAAAAAAATAGACTCCCCACTTGCTGAAGAATCTGACCAACTCTTTCATCACAACAGATAAGTATTATAATTTATTGCTGTCGGTATTTAGGGGAATAAATGCTAGCATTCAGAAGAAAAAAAAGGATTTTTCAGAAGGGAAATTGGTGAAACTGTTCTCACTGCTTATTAAGTGCATTACCGATGCTAGAGTACGCCTTGGAATTATAGATAGAATCAGAAACCAAAAGGGAAAATTAGGGCCAAATGTCCTTAGTTATCGAAATGTTTTTGACTTTATGTTATGAGTAACATTGTAGTCTCAAAAATAGTCAGCAATATAAATTTAAGTAACACCCATTCTGTCCTCCTGGATTCAACACAAGATTTAAGCAAAAAATCTGCACAGGGGTTTTACTCCGATATATTGAGCACCTAGCTGAGAAAGGAGCTCCCAAAAATCCAATAAAACTGGAAGAATGGTTGATCAAAGTGTTCACAAGTGGTGACACAGCAAGGAAAAACGTAGCATAGGAATTAATGAACACTCAAAAATCCGTAGGAATCAACTCTAATGGCATGGTGGGGCAAATCATGGATGGAGCAGGGAACATGAGAGGTTGGTACAACGGCTTAAAGTCTGTTGTGCTTAGAGAGTCTTCCACGGCATTTTATGTATGGTGTTGTTCTTATCGGTTTCCTTTAATGGCAAAAAAGTCTACGGATCTCCACCCTCAGATGCGAAACATGTTCCCCCTCCTTCAAGATACATTGGTTTGTTTTCATATCAGGGCATTGACTTCACCGCATCTTTAACCACAATTTGGGAAAAGGCCTTGCACGAAACAAAATGAAAATACTGAAACGAATGCAGACTACAAGATGGTCGAGTAAGAGTGATGCTCTCAAAACTGCGCTAACATGTTACGAAACCATCAAATAAACCCTCGAAGGAGTCTGCCTTGACGATAAATCTGACAATGACACTAAAGCGTCTGCTAAAGGACTGATCAAGAATATGTCAGATTATGAAAATATGCGTGTCATGCACTATCTTCAACCTTATATAAAGTTCTTTCCCCAATCGCCATTTGCTTTAAAGCCAAATCAGTTTACTATGGCATTATACCAACAGGTATCTCAAATATGAGGGTAAAACTGGAGACATGAAGAAGTGAAAAAGAGTTCGACAAACTTACCAGTTCAATAAAGCAATTTTCTGATCAGCACGCCTCAGAAGCCCCGACTCAGAACACCAAATACGTCAACACGTATTTTGTTTCTGATAACTATGTAATTATGTAATCACATAAATGAAAAAATTAATGATCCCGTAAAAAAATGAAGGTTAAGATTTATTTCCTTATCTTAGACTCGTTATTGTAGCAACTGAATAATGGTTTTTCGGACAGCTCTCTTGCCATGTTTTATTTTTCTCGTGGAATTATTATGAAAAGGCTTCAGTCCCGATATGATAAAATAACTGTGTATTATAACCTAGACAATAACTTATTGCTTCAGAATTGGAGATGTTTCGCAGTCATCGACATATCAGATATGTTACATTATCCTGAAGCAAAAGGATGGATATAACAAAGAATGAAATGCGAATACCGGCAGAGGAACAGGATCAAGATGACAATGAAGATGAGGAGGTAAAGGAAAGAAACTTACAAAGTGAGAAACAAAGGATGATGGACCAATGGATAATGAGAATCTTCATTATACCATACAGGTGTGTCCTTAACATTTCAGCTCTATCTAATCTGACAGTGACGTACCGAATATTATTATATCTTGCCGTGAGCAACTGCTCTGCAGAAAGATCTATGAGCCGTTTGAAATTAGTGAAAAATCGGCTTCGAAACAGAATGGGAGATGCTTGGCTGTCAAGTTTGTTGATTCTATCCTCTGAAAACAACATACTGAATCAGATAGAAAATGAAAAAATCATAAACAAAATTTTTACCACAAGTGTACAAAGAAAAATTTTGTTTTTGTACAAGTTGAGTTGATGACTGTAAATGTATATATTTTGTACAAACATATTTTTCCTATCATAATTTTAACTACATTGCACGTGGTTTTAGTGCAATTTCATTGTATTGGTTTTAATAGTACATTTGTTTTAAATGTATTCTTAGTTTAGAACACATTTGTTAAATACAATTTGCTATGTATAATACTTGCTCGATTTTTACTTACTCCAATATATTTATGGGGTTTTCATTTGAGAAGGGGTGCTGAGATTTTTGGGAGGATATGCGTATTGGGCCTTGGGGGGGGGGGGGGGGGGGGTACCACTGAATATAGGAAGAGACTTCAATGCTTGCAACAAGAAAGCAGCAACAGGGGTCATTTTGAAGAAACTAAAGCAATGGAATTTCCGTTTTGCTGTGTGCAAGAGATTTATAATCACTCGAGGAAGTACACCAACTGCAGACATTTTTGTTCAAGGAGAAAGAGAATGTAGGTATGGGAATCAGAAGAAAGATTTGTCGGTCAGATATAGGAATGCAGGAGTGATAAATACACCACTGGTCAAAATTGGCATTTCGGGAACATTAAAGTCAACATAATTGAAGCCAAAAGGTTTCTTCGACTTCATTATGATGAATGCTGGAAGAACATACCAGGCTTGGAATTCCGTCAGGATACAATTTGCTCATATTTTGCGAAGAATGAGGAAAACATTCCAGAAGATGAAAACGAAGGTGAACCAGTGGGGGGCGTTGAAGACTTTGTACATTCTAAACTACTGGAAACAACACTCTTATAATAGACATGTGTAACAAAATAAAATATTAGTAAAAAAAACCGGAGAAATTGCATATCTTAATGATTGTTATAACATACTGGTGGCATAAATGTCTCTTTCTCCAGCACCACTTAGGCAGTTGGAATATACAACCTTTTTTTTTTTTTTAGTTTGCAAAATAATTTTAATTAACCAATAATTTCTCTAAATCAGTCAATTTGAGAAAAATTTCTGTGGCCAACAAAAATCTGGTATTTTTGCATATTAGCTGTTTATGGTAAAGTGAGCACTTTTGAGACCCTAATTACTTTTTTCATTTGAGCCATTTTTTTATCCTTTAACCAACTTTTTCAATCAATATTTCCATGGAAGTAATAAACACTGAGCCTATATTCCACTGCACTCGGAAGTTAACGTCTAAGCGTAGAATAAAATTTATTTGTTGACTATTATTCTAAATGAGAGGGCTTTCAAAAGTTCTCACTTTACCGCGAACAGGTTATGCCAGGATGAAAAAAAGTCTGGTACCTGGTACCAAGAGACAAAATCTGGTGCAAATACCAGGATTCCGGTACGTCTGTCAACATTAGCGCCGTATTAAAGGGCTTTCGATCGTCGTTCCGAATGGGCGAGTCTGGGTCGGCGGTTGCGCATTGTTGAACTTGCAGCGCTCTGTCACGCTGGAGTTCAGTGGTGGGCGGTGGTGCCAACCTCGCACTAGTCGGGGAAACGTCCGCGGTTTGCTCGGGCGTCCGACGCGACCTATCGTTACCGTGTCGCGATCACTGTGTGTGTCACAGCTTTTTTGGTGCTCGTGCGAGCTCTGCAAGTGTTAACAAGTTGTTTTTAACCCTCCATCATGAGTGTCAACTTTATAAACAATTTTTTTTTTTTTTTCAGTGAATCGTGTGTGATACTGTCGTAGACCTAACAGTGTTGTCACGTTCCTATTTCAGAAATGGCGATGACGCTTAATATTAAAATGTGCATTAGCCGTAGTGGTGGTGACACTGGTTCTTTCGAAAATAGCAGTTTTCGTTCTCGAATTTTGTGTTGTTCAAAACTAAAATTAATTTGAAAACGGGGTGGAGAGGTTGGGTGACTGTGATAGTGGTGGCGTAGATTAATTTAGAAAAATTATGCGTATTTTGCCGTGTGTACCTGCACACCCCACATGCAAGCATCGAAGACTTCAGGAAATGCCGGCAAGTGTGTTGTTAAAGGGGTAAGTGTTTCATGACATTTCTCAACAGTTAGAACGCAGCGTTTTACAATTGCATCTAAAAATTCCCCAGCCCCTTCATGATTTTTTTTAAGGTAGTCTGGTAAAACTGCAACTTATGGTAGGTATTAAAATTCGCTTCATTTTCTAGAATGTTTTAATAATAATTGTAGCTCTAATTTTACTCTTCGCCTTAGTAATAATAAAATGGTTTCTTCTTTTTTTTGTGTCATAATAGTTTCCTTGTCATCAAAGTCTAATACTTTATTATGCAAGCTATCTCACAGAGTGTAACCAGTGTTGGGTAAATACACTTGCGACGTACTGTATCCAATTCGTAAATTCCTTGGCTGAAGAAATGATATCGGACTACTGCAATTGAAAACTTAAATCAGGAAAACTGCACTTTTTGTAAAGCTACATATAGGCCTGGGGACAGGTGTTTTTCGCGAAAATATTTATGGCCAGACTTCAATATCCTACGTCCACAAGCACAACTCCCTTAGGTTATTGGCACCTTAGTCGTCAGCTGCGTGCATCGTTACTACAGACAGTGACTGGCGCGGGGACAGTTAGATTGGCAGCACGGAGAGAGAATACAGTTTCAATGTTTTGACGTATTTCCTTTATCTATTGCTTAAAAATGGGGGTAGGAAAGATTCCGAGAAAGTCTGTTCCAGTCGTGAACGGACCATAGGCGAGAAGACGTGTTCTTATTCGACTGGGCCAATTGTAAGAAAGTACTGCGATACGGACCGTCCGTGATTCGCGAACAGACACTTGAGGCACGTGACATTTAGAATCATCCAACCACGAAAGTGCATATGAACAAAAGTGGTTTGGAGTACGACTGGTCTTGAAATCTTTTCACGAAAGACACCTGTTCCCAAGATATAGCATTAAAAGTAAATTAAGGAAATTCTCACCTGTTTACAGGCTATATCTAAATTATACCGACAAACGTCGGCTGTGGGTTAATCACGAAAAAATAAGCTGTAAATATTATACCCGCTATGGTATAAAGTGGATCGTAAGGGCGGTACACGCCTTCGAGCTTGCACCTGTAGCACTAGTTTACGGTAAAGTAAGAA
The DNA here is from genome assembly GCA_029891345.1 of Dryococelus australis. Lineage (NCBI taxonomy): Eukaryota > Metazoa > Arthropoda > Insecta > Phasmatodea > Phasmatidae > Dryococelus > Dryococelus australis. The sequence continues at coordinate 73,505,291 of CM057005.1, read as the reverse complement.
ATACTTGTATGCGAGTTGCGTGTGCTTCAAAATTAAAATTGCCACGGGCCTCATCACTTTATTCATGCGTCAGTTAAGTGAAAACGTGAAATTATTAGAAAAGAACATTTTACAAATCTGCTCATTTTTACACTTCGACCCATAAAAAAAAAAAAACAGAAAGCGAATAAGTTATCACAAATGGTTACCCAACACTTTTTATTCGACGTTAATATATGGAACTACTTTCCATCCATCGTTACCAACTTTACTGGGCGAATGTCCAGCCTTTACCACCCTTACTTTTCAATTTATACCATAGGTCGTGTATGTGTGTGTATATATAACAGGGTGTTGCAAAATTGCATGTCAATACTTCGTGGAAACATTCTTCACATGTGGAGGATGAAAAAATGTTATATGAACATAGGTCCGAAAATGCTTAGTTTCTTCACTACAACCCGCAATACATAACGTACAGTGTATGTATGGCCCGCGGGCTGGATCATATTACTATGGAATGCCATCGGTGCATTCGTTTGCATTATACACGACACCTCACACTACGACACTACACCTAGAACAGTTAGAACTGCACAATAAATTAGTTACACACGCGTGAAAGCTCATCGTCGGCACTAAAGGAAATGTTCAAAATGCCTCCATCAGCACGAACACATGCATCAACCCGCCATTGCATAGTCACCCAGATGCGTTGATGAAACCCTGGAAGATTCCTGATTGTTTCGCAACGCGCCTCAATACGGTTACGGAGGGTGCCCACATCGTCCACTGAGGTCGCATACACAAGTGTCTTTAAATGTCCTCACAAATAAAAGTCTAGTGTAATACAATCAGGGCTCCTCGGGGGATGGTATAGTTGATTCTGTCAAATATATATAAACTGGTATTTTAAGTGAATTTACTGTATGTATTTCGTGTATTATCTTGGCGTATTTTATCAGCATATCCATGTACTGTTCAAACATTGTTAGCCCTTCCTATGACATTATTAATTTGTAAACAGGTTTCCCAGTTATCACAAACCTTACTTCAGTATAACCATAAATGTGTGCAGAAACTACTACAAAATTTAAGAATATGTGTTTGCATTTCATCCTACGAATTCTTGCTATTTGTAGAACACCTGATTCTGTGTTTTAGAAAGAACTTTCACCTTAAGGTCTCGTTTCAAGAGATACGTTAAGTTAATTTCTCCACCATGCGTGTAAAATGACGGTGGCGGTATGCAATGTATAACAACATGTTGTTGTCACAACAAATTGACCTAAATTGAAGCGCTTAGTGGGCTTGAAGAGTCGAGGGTACACTTCGGGATTTCTGTAGGAATTCAAATCCTGATGGTTCAGCGAATCTCAAATTATGAAAATTGTACGTGCTTAGAGAGGCAGTAATATGATGAAAATTTTGGCAGAGATTCCCATTTACCAACAAAATAACACAACAGATCGAATTTTGTCCTATTATAGCTAGGGACCTGCAAATTTCGCGTTATTATTTGGGGACACGTGAAACTTCAAACACATGTACCTTTGCAGTAAGCATGTCATTGGACAATACTTTATTTGACACACCCCGGGTAACTCTACGCCAATAAATGAACACTTCACAGTTATTAAAGTCCAATCACGCGCATTCCAGTCAGAAAGGGAAGTGGCCTCGCATCTATGCAGCAGGCAATGGAGAAGCGACGCCGCTTCAGTTCCAGTATATACAGCACTGTGAAGTTTAGCGTAATGCCAAATAAAGACGCGAATTTCGCAGGTCTCTAGTCATAACACTTGGGCAAACGACACTCCTTGCATCAAACATTTTTTTTTTTTGCGATGAGAAATCTATAAAGCAGATATTGAATAAACTCGGAAAAATTATTATTTTTTTTTAATTGCGAAATACCACACAGATTGCACAAAGAAGAAACGAAGAAGAACTTTACAAAGTGCTCGAATAACTACCAGCCAACCAAAGAGAAGTTCGCGAGGTAGGTACCGATGACACACGTGGCACGAGTGCCAGTGTTTGCCAATAAATTGAACTGCAGTTCATTTATATTTACAAATGCCGAGAAACTATTTGGAATACCGAGGGTGACTGCAGTGTGTTGAGCATCTCCTGCAAAAATAAAATATAATTCACCGATATGGTATTTAGGGTTCATCAAAGTCGCTCAAGGGCGTTCAAGTACCAAAAATGTGTTCTGCAGTTTTAATGTACTGCATTATGTATATTTTTTTTTTTTTTGTTATATCAAAAAGTAGCCTGAATAACAGTGGGAAATTTGTTGAAAAGTTACTTACGGAACTAATTTAGAAAATTGTGGGAATTTAATAATTTTATAACTTGACATAGAAATGTCAAAATTTCACGTAATTAAAATGTCTGGCCACAAAGTTACCAGAACAATAAATAGAAGTTTCATGGAAATACTATTTGTGCTTCGTCCTCAGTTGAATTTTGATGTCTGTGATGAAATTCATATTGTAGGTAGCTAGAAAGTAAAACTGGCGAACAAAGTGTCGGATTTACACGAACTTGTTGAAAGGCGTTCCTGTGCGTGACTTAAAGAACCACACTTCAGTTGAAATCAAAACATTGTGTTTCAGTTATTTGCTGAACTTTTGTTTGGCTCAAGATTTAAAGCTTGTCATGAAAATTATGTTTTATAGTTAGCTGAACGTTATTTTAAAATTGACTTGGCCATTTTTTAAAATCAAATTTCTACTTACACGTATAGCAGCGTCGTGTTGTGGACTGTCGCAAGGTAAGCTGGTTTCTCTCTGTGCTGTACCCAACCGTTTGCGTTGACGCCACAGCATGTGCGCAACAGGTGCCTCGCCGCTCTCTCGTGAGTGGCCGCAGTGCATTCAGTTTCTCCCGGCCCCACGCTGGTTACTGGTTCCTGCTGCGTGCACCGAGAATGTACAGTACTGAGCAAAGCGGCAGCTTGCCTTGCAACATTTCACCACGCGCCGCTGGACTTTAGTGGTTGGTTGGGCACTTTAGAAAGCCCTGCTTAAGATCTTCTTTTCTTCTCATTGTACACCCTTCTGCTATGTAAAAATTAACATTGCCATGGGCTTGGTCACTTTATTCATGCGCGCCATGCACTTAAAACCGTGGAATTATAACCGTGGACTATAGTAACACATTTGTGTTACTATAGTCTATTAGTGGTTTATTCACACTTTTTCAATCAAAGCATTGAAAAATCACCCCATGCTTGACGTGCTTAGTTATTTCTTAATTACGCCATATATATATATATATATATATATATATATATATATATATATATATATATATATATATATATATATATATATATATATATATATATATATATATATATATACACACACACACACACACACACACACACAGTTTTACACTTCTGTTAACATAGTAGTACATTTTTTGTTAAATTGAAGTTTCACCTATATTTTATTTCTTCATTATAATATTTCATTTATAATAAATACGAATAACAACAATGAGAAAACATGTGTGTTGGTAGCGCCTAGTAAGAAATAGTTCACACACAAACTATTATTACAATTGAGTGCGCATGAATTCGGTGTGTTGTTCTTTGGTGAAATTTTCTAGACGTAGTTAAGTTTAGTTTGCACGAGGCGGAGGAATATCCTGGAAGTAGAACTTCAGCAGGACCTCAGAAAAGTGCGAAGTAACCCTGAGTACGAAACAAGAAATACTAGCATTAATGGCCATACATTTAAATACAACGTCAAGTCTTAAGAACTATTTTCGTTAATATGCTGCCAACATAACAAGGAACCTGCATGTCAGCGTGTCCTGTTTGTAATCATCGGCAGTTTTTTCCCCAATGTATTATTTCATGAAGTCTCACTATACCGTGAACAGACTTCACAAAGCAGGCAACCTTACAAACACATCCCCCCCCCCCCCGGGTTCCCTAATATAATATTTGTAGGCAAATTAGGATCATGTTCACGTGCATGCGGTAATAATTATGCAAAAAGGTCCTGCTTAAAATTCATTCGAAGCCGAGGTACTTAATAAAGTAAAGAGTTAACGACTTTGCCTACCAAACCGGCAGCCGCTAACTTCAAATGGGGAATCAATGTTAAACGGAATTCCCTCTAATTGCGTCGATTTTAAAGGTAATTATTTCAAACGAAAAACATTTTGACACGACTTTCTCAGAGAATATTGTTATATGAAAATGTGTTTGAAAAAATTATATATTTGCCTTTTTTATGATTATGTAAATTTAAATATTATATTTTTGAATATATATATAAAATCAAAAATATAATTTTCATATAACAATATTCTCTGAGAAAGTCGTGTCAAAATGTTTTCCGTTTATATATATATATATATACACACACATATATATACACACACACACACACATACATATATTAAACAAAACAATCGGCAAGATGTCTTAACACAGCAATATTCGTTAAGAAATTTCACGTTGAATACTTTCCGTTTGGAATAGTTATCTTTAAAATTGACGAAATGAGAAGGAATTTCGTTTAGCATTGATTCCACATTTGAAGTTGGCCACTGCCGGTTTGGTAGGCAGGGCCGTTAACTACTATAGACGGTGTGTACGGGACTCTTGGGGTATTCTGCAGCGTTGTGCAAGTTGGAACACTGCAGACCCCTAGCCCAAGATTTAGTCCTGGCTCCGGATCAAGGCTGAGGGCAGCGCCGCCATCGCGCGGTGACACCGGAAAATCCAACACGCGAACATGTCACGCGATATCTGCAGCCGGCTGCGCACGCGATAAGGGAATGACGACGCGAGGTTGGCAACCCTTGTCAGCTGGAGCTCGCATAGATTTCTTGGGGAGGAAGATCGACCGACCTCGTGAAGTCGATGACAGCGGGTGGATTTCGACACTTTGTACATTGATGGTATTTGATATAGACTTTATACAATCTACAGATTTAAAAAAAAAAAACTTCACGTAATACTAACATTTCCTGTCATAATCCATTCACGGTTACTTCACACTTATCTGAAGCCCTGCTGAAGTTCTACTTCGAGGATATTCCTGCGCCTCATGCAACCGAAGCTTAACTAAGTCTAGAAACTTACACCAAAGGACGACGCACCGAATTCGTGCGCACTCAGTTGTAGTAATATTTTGCATGAGAACTATTTCTTACTAGGCGCTACCAACACACATGTTTTCTCACTGTTTTTGTTCATATTTATTATAAATGATATATTAGCTTATAACTTATAAGTAAAATATTTAAAAACTTTAATGTAACGAAAAATAATATGCTTTTTGTTAACAGAGGTACAAAACTGTTGTGATACATGGCGTAATTGATAAATAACTAAGCACGTCATACATGGAGTGATATTTCAATGGTTTGATCGAAAAAGTGTGAAGAAACTGCGAATAGACTAAATGTCTTTGATCATATTATACAATGAATATACTTATATATTTATTTCGTAATTGTAAAAATTAAGATGTTTAGGATATTTTTATAATTTATACTGTTTAACTTACACATGTGATGGTGAATGCCGTAATAACCAGATTGGTAATCGTGATACGCTCCAAATTGCGTGTCAATATTCAAGTTAGAATCTTCAGCAGAGTTTTTATGAGTAAGTGCCGTATTATATTTCTTATTTACTTTGTATACGCTGCGTATTAAGTGACTAAGATTTATGTTGCGAATAATAACATGCAGACTTTATTGGCAACAGCTTTGGGCTTTTGTATGTTAACAGGGGAAATATGAATACAGATTATACGTACAAAGTACCATTCATTGGACAAGTCTCAGAAAACACTAGTTAACTGTTGTTACTCCAAATTATTTTGATAATCCTTTGTTAATAGACTGCTTGCAAGCTCATAAGATAGTGCTTTAAATAAATTGCTGCGCATTATTCAGCTAAATACCAAGTTTACGGAATCTTGATTAATAGAAATTAAACATTACTTTATTTTGATGAATATCACTTTCGAGCGTTTCGAAACCTCTAACTCCATGACAGGTAAAAATATTTGCTAGTTACAAACGCTGATGGATCATCAATGATTTCAATCGTGGTCATCACTGACGGAAGGTGGCCTAGATGTGACGTAATGAGTATAGAAACTATTTTACTTTTAGAATGATAAGTTAGTCGTACTTGTAAATGTCCCTGAAGGTTATTTACTTTTACCTTTGTTTAGATTTAGGTGCCTTTTAAATTACCGACTAAATTAACCGCGCCGTAAAGCATTTCCCTAAATTTCTTACATTTGTGAGAAGTCGACAGCGCTAACGCTAGTAGGGAACTCCCGTGGTAATCGCGACACGCCTAGGGCGACTAGCATGATTCTGCAGTGGTTTGTCGTTGCCTTGCGCAGCACGAAGGCAAGCCAAACCCACGACAGGGGTTTCGTAAATCACACCATTCGTGTGGCCTCACAGGAAGTAGTCTAGCGGAGTCAAGTCGGGTGAACGTGCAGGCCAAGCATTGGGGCCACCTCGACCTACCCACTGTTGGCCAAAACGACTCCGCTAGACTACTTCCTGTCTGGCCACACGAAGGGCTTGATTTACCAGACCTCACATCGAGCCCTTCTTGTAAGTGGACCCAGAAGAAAAACAACGTACAGTATGTTACAAACTTGGGAGAGGCCAACATGTTATGTGGTGGTGTTTTGTTTGTCGCGGGGAAACCGTACGTTCCCGCACATAAGTTCCTATACAAAACGTAACCGTCTTGGTACCTACTACAAGCCCTTAGAATGTGTAATGGGAATTTAGACACATCCGGTATATACACTCAGTCAAATCACATTATCATGACCGCCTGCTAGTATCCAGAGTAACCGCCCTTTGCAGCACGGACAGCAGCTAGACAAGCTGGCATTGACTCAGTCAGGTGCAGATAGGTTTCCACGTGTATCTGGAGCCATGCTGTCTGCTGTGCATCTCACGATTGTTGACGGGAGCGTGGCGGAGGAGACAGATGGCGAGCACTGCGATCGAGGTGGTCCCACAGATGTTCAATTAGATTGAGATCGGGGCTGTTTGGCGGCCAGGGAAGAAATTCTAAGTCTTGATCGAGCTCTTCCAGCCACGTGCGGACACTTCTAGCCGTGTGGCAAAGTGCATTATAGTGCTGGAAGATCCCATCCTCCCGAGTAAAGACAATCATCATGTACGGGTGGACGTGATCGCCGAGTATGGATGTTTGCACCAAGTAGTCTTCTACTAAGGTTGGAAACACAAACTAGCATGAAGTATGAACAGTATTTAAGTCAACATTATCTAACACATATGTCAATTCGCGGTCCGAGCATGGTGGTAGAAAGCAGACTGTTACAACTGTGTACTCTGCTACAATACAAAGATGGAATCAATCATTGAAGACTTACAATCTGTAACACCATCAGCATCAACAACAGCACTAGTTCCTCAAGAGTCACTAGTTCCTCAAGAGTCGCTACAGACATTAGAGATCGAGTACTTTGCTGCAATACGAAGATGCTATCAATGGTTGAAGATTTGCCATATATAACACTGTCAGCATCGTCAATAGCAAGGAATTCTGAAGAGTCACTGCAAGCATTGAGGTATCAGTGTTAGTATTGTAGAAATGCCTTCAGTAAAAGTTGCCATGCACACCATCATGAAAGTGGACATTGCCTGTGCAGCCCAGCATACAAGGCATTCTACTGTGATAACTGCGATATTGTGGTCATCCGAGGCGATAACCTGTATAGACAAATCAAGAAGTGCAAAGGAAATGTTCGCCCATCGGGAAGCGAGTGCAAGTATTGTGGCAAGAAATTCGCTAAGTTTGCCAGTCCCAGATGTCATGAAGAGAGTAACTGTTCATTTGCCACCGTCTACAAGACCTACCCATGTGTTAACTGTTGAGTGGTATATGCAAATAAGAGTGCCTAGAATGCTCACAGCAAGAAGTGTTCTTCAAAAACCAGCCACCATTAATGTTTTGTTCGAATGAAGAATAAGTTAAACATGTATCACATATTAGTATTCAGTCTTATGTCATGTCTGTAAAATAAAGGTAAAGTGTGTAAGTATGTATTTGTTATACATCCAACAAAACCCAGGCTAATATTATGCCTAGCTCCAACACTAGAAAAATTACCATATTTTGTCTAAGTCTGAAAGGGAATTTAAACTTTATGTATAGCATCAAGTCTTGAACTCAGCTACATACAGATGGTTGTTTGAGCAATACATACATACACACACATATGATGTCATCATCTTCGTTTCTCCAGTCGACCTCTAAAGTGCATAACCATAATCTGCTAAAGTCGCGAAGGGCTTCGATCATCATAGATACCCTTGTCTGTGAGAGGATGCCAACAGCACACGTCACAACTGAGACTCCATGCACCGCAATTGGCACATAAAACACACCACATTTGACACCACATGCACCACAATTAACACAGCACACAGCATAATTGAGACCACACACAGCAATTGACACTGCATGCATCACTCACACTGCAATTAACACCACGTGCACCACAACTGAAACGGCACGCACTGCAATTGACACTGCATGCACCACAATTGACACCACATTCACCACAATTGGCACTGCATGCACCGCAGTTAGCTCCGCACGCCCCACACATCTCTCTGCACCCTCTTCACTCAATGTATGATATAAATCGAGAAAACAACATACAGATTAATAAGCAGGACTTAAGTCTGTCTGTGAGAGTTCCAAAGGTAGAGGTCAACATGAGCACTGTCCGAAATGTGTGATTGGGACATTGTAGTAGTTTGGGTTGATGGTAGGAGGGAGTTTTCTTTATGGAACTGCTTTATTTTTAAGTTTGACATGCCTGTATGGTCGTTAAATAGGGCGACAGGAGGTGTGATGACAGGCATGATGGTAAGTATAGAATGTCGAAATGTATGGCTTGAATTTTATGTTGGTCAGTCAGATAATATGAATTGTATGAAGGCTCATCATTAGTAGAGGTGTTTAAGACTATTTGTACTGTATGTATGACCTCTCAGCATTGATGTTATATGTAGCTTGTTTTCGTAATATTTTTTTGGTAGTATAACTGACTAGTGTGTTTTTGGTTGGTGAGGTATCTCGGAATAACTGAGATGGATGGAGTAACATGATTGTATTGTATGCTGGTGTAGGCTGCCTGTATGGTTTAGTTTTTTATTGGCTGCTACATTTTAATGGTGCAACCTATAGGTATGACATGGTTGTACAGTTAGTTTCTTGTATGTTTGGTATAGCCTTTACGCTGATTGGTATGACCTGATCACTTGTTCGGTTGTTTCGGCAGTATGCTGAAAGTGTAGCTTCTATGGTGTGTGGGGAGAATGGTTTGATCGTGCAGTAAGTTTGAAAGGATGGAATGGTTTGATAAGTTAGTATGGGAGGGCATATTACTTAGCTGGTATGGTTGGTTAGTATGATTAGATGGCATTTGGGAATTATGACAAAATGGATGTCATACATGTATACATTATTAGTACTGATCTTATGATAGCATGGTTGGAACTTATGATAGGAATATTTTGATTGGCTCGGATGTTGGTGTGGCTTGTTTATATGTGTAACTGGTGAAGTTAGATAGGTCGAAATTGCAGTTAATCTAGTTGACTGTTACGATTTCTTAGTAAGCCTGAGGTAAGGTTGTTGATATGGACTGCATCGTTAACAGCATGAATGAGGTGTGCTTGGGGTTAGAGTGAATTATATGGTTTGGGGTTTTATGTTTTGGTTGGTATGACTACCTGCTTTGGTGGTTCGTTGATATAATCAGATGGCATAGTATGTAGGTATACTGGGTCTTATGCCTTTCGACGATGCATGGCTGAGGCAAGCTAATGTCATGTTAAAAGGTATTATATATGTTTTGGTATTCAGTACCAATGGGTTATCGATATGATTTTAAGTATGCTGGAGATATATGTTATCTGTAATGATATAGTTGGCGGGGGTTAGTTGATGTTGTGTGGTAGTATGAAAGGGGTAGTTATTATGTTGCATATACAATCTGATCTGTGCGGTATGATTGAAGTATTGAGGGCAATGGTTGGTATAGTACTCACTACTCCTGATCAGCAGGGTTACTCATATTTTGGTTTTGTATGCCTGAGGTGTGATGGTCTGCATTTTTTATTGGTATGGATGGTTGACAAAGCGATTTATATTAATGTCTGGAATGATATTTTCGCTGGTGTCTGATGATATGATAAACATTTTGGAGTTACGATTTTTGGTATATTTTAGTGAGTGTGGGCTGAGGTATGCTTGAATTCTGGTTTGAGTGGTGCATATATTTCATCTGATGATGGTTGGTAGAGCATATGATATGGGTGGTATGGTTGAATTGAGTTTGTTTTTGGTTATAGGTGGTGGTATGTTTGTTGGTCTGGTATTGGTAAGTAATGATGGTTTTACAGATGGTAAGATTGTTTGTCTTGCAGGTTCGTCTGGTCTATAAATTTGCTTCGTATGCTTGGGCTATCATGGATGGTATGTTTTCTCGTATACCGGTCTTATGATTGCTGGTATAAATCTAATGGCATGGATAGTATATGTGTGTCGACGAGTCCTATAAGGCTAAGGTGTGCTTCAGTTCAAAGATTTGTTTGGCATGGGAGGTCAGTGTATTTAGACAAGCGTCAGTAAGCATGGTGGATTGTATAAGAAGATGTTGATTGTGTCACTGGCATGGGCTGTATGTTTGCTTTGTATGGCCTGTGTTGACGAATGAGTGAGGTATGCTAGAATTATAGTGGATCGTATGGCTGTTAGTTAGAGGTGGTGTAGATTGGTAGAACAGGTAGAATGGGTGTTTGGTTATGGGCTAGTCTCAACTGAGTAGTTGCTTTGGTTATAGTGGATATTGAGCTTGGTGAACTTGGTAGCATGGCAAAATTGAGTTTTTCTTTGGTTATAGGAGATGGAGTGTTGGGTGGTCTGGTATGACGGGTTATAATGGTTTTATGGTGGTATAGTGACTAGTATATATTTTGGCTGGTGTCGACCAGTAGAGCAGAAAGTATGAGGTGTAAGTAAATTTTTGGTTTGCTCAGTGCGGGCTGAGGTCCGTTCGAGTTATAGAATGAGTATATTCAATCTGGTGTAAGTTGCTAGGGCAGATGGCAGGGATAATTGTGTTTCGATTGGTCTGAGCTGTATATTTTTTTAAACTTGAGTTATGGGGGGATGGTACGATTGAAGTGTTGGGTGGTATGGTTGTATTGAGTTTTTATTTGGTTATAAGTGATGGCAATGTGGTTTTATCTGGTATAAGTCACTAATGACAGTTGGTCTGGTCTATTAATTTGCTTAGTACACTTGTGTTATCAAGGATGGTATGTTGGGTGATATTTTTTCCAGTTTACCTAACTTGTGATTGCTGTTAAATGATGAATGGTGTGCACATTATGTTTGCGCCGGTGAGTCCTATAAGTTAAGGTTTACTTGAGTTAAATATTGTTTGGTATGTGTGGTCAGTGTATTTTGATTGGTGTCATTCAGTATGGTGGACAGTATGATAAGAAGTTGATAGTGTCACTGTTATGGGCCTTTTGTTTGCATTATATTGCCTGCGTGGACGAATTATTGAGTTATGCTAGAGTTATAGTGGGTGGTATGGTCAGAAATTATAAGTGGATTTGGTTGGTATATTTTTTTTAATGGGTGTTAGATTGTGGGCTAGTTTCAGCTGTGTAGCTGCTTTGGTTATGGTGGATATTGAGCATGGTGTATTGGGTGGTGCAGTAGGTTTGAGTTTTTCTTTGGTTATAGGTGATGGTATGTTGGTTGGTCTGGTATCAGTCAGTAATGATGATTTGACAAACGGTAAGAATGTATGCATCGTGAAAAATTTGCTTGGTATGCCTGGGTTAACATGGATGGTATGTTGGGTGATATGTATTCCAGTAAATATTTTGTTGAGAATGTCTTATGTTGCAAGAAACGAAAAATACTGGCAGGTTGGGTGGATATGAAAGACATGAGGGACAAGTAGCTATAAGTTTGACCTTTGTGCTGATTGTCGCTAGAAGGAGAGGTGTTAATATAGCTGAAGCAGTTATTTCATAATGCCATTCTTGTGTTCGTAACAAGATGAGGTTTTTGATGGAGAGCTATCTCAGTTCTTAAGCCAAGTGGTTTGCACAGAAGCAGAGACCGCAGCAGAGTCCCCATGACATCATCTTCAGCGTTTGTACCATTGCCTCGAATCTCGCTTAAGCCTTCGGATAGACTACATACACCCGAAGACCGACCCACTGGAGATTCGACATCGTGGGCACCGCCACCATCGGACAATGATGCTGTAGGCAATAAGCGGGAATCATCGTGTCTGTCAACACCAATAATTCCTGCCAAGTGTCTGTACAACCCGGAAGTATGTTACATAAGGAATGTGATGGAAATGTGAGCTACTATGATGGATGGTGTTCTACAGGAGCTGCATGAGACATTTGCCACATTAATGATACAAAATGAACATCAAGGGCATGTGTTGTTTTGCTAATAATATTATATGTGGTGGATGTGAACCGGAGCAATGGACAGGAATCCAAGATAGTAGATTTATAAAGCATGGAGAAATGGAATCCAAGATGGTGGATTCTGAGATGGTATTATAGAGCATGAATAAATGGAATCCAAGATGGTGGATTCTGAGATGGTATTATAGAGCATGAATAAATGGAATCCAAGATGTAAGAATTATAGGGCATGAAGAAATGGAATCCAAGATGGTCGATGCCGAGGTGGAATGATAGAGCATGCAGACATGGAATCCAAGATGGTAGAATGAAAGAACATTAAGAAATGGAATCCAAGATGCTGAATGCTGAGGTGGAATGATAGAACATGAAGAAATTGAATTGAAGTATAGAATGATAGAACATTAAGAAATGGAATGTGTGTTAGTGGGTGCATAGGTGGAATAATAGAGCACAAATTGCAAGCACAAAATCGCGTTGGAGCTAATGGGACTAATCGAACGAATATGAGTAAAAAGATGGCGGACTCCAAAATGGTAATGGCATAATCTAACATGTCAGTCATATGACTTGAATAATAGAGCAGGATGTCTGGGAATCCAAGATGATGGATGCCAAGGTGGAATATAGAGCATAAAGAAATGTAATCCAAGAAGGTGGATGCCGAGGTAGAATGATAGATAAGTAAGAAATGTAATCCAAGATGGTGGATGCTGAGGTGGAATGATAGAGCAGGAAGTCTCTTATTAAAATATGGTGTTCGCATGACTGGAGTGCAAGAGCATGAAGTGCAAAAACGATTTGGCAGTCGCATGACTGGAATGCAAGAGCGTGAAGTGCAAAAACAAGATGTTGGTCGTTTGACTGGAAGACAAGAGCATGAAAAAATGGGAGCACTTGGAGAAAGCACTCGGAATTATAGTTGCATCATGTAATGATATATCGTGGAAATCAACATACTTGCTACTAATATGGCGGCGTACTAGCCAACAATATGGTGACTGGAAACTACGTAATCCAAGATGACGACCTGAAATGATGTAATCCAAGATGGCGTCCAGAAATTACGTTATACAAGATAGCGGCAGGAAATTACGTAATCAGAAATGGCAACCGGAAATGACATAATCCGAGATGGTGGCGCTTCCTGACTCCTGGTCCCGAACCTACTAAATTGCACTACTATGGGGCCTGCAAATACCACGAGAACTTTCCCCAGACCATTACACTGCCCATACCGCCTTGTGTTCGTCCAGCAATGGATGCAGGGTGTCGGTTCTACGACGTTTCTCGCCGGACACGCTGACGTCCATCCGTTCTATGCAGCTGTTAACGTGACTCGTAGGAGAAGGCTACCCGTCGCCTATCAGCGGCGATTCAATCGCTATATTGTCGAGCAAATTTCAGTCGTTTCCGTCGATGCACCGGTGTTAGCGTGGGTGTAGTCACCCTCCATCTACTCCGGAGCCCCATTCTCAGAAGGATTCGCTGAACTGTTGCGGTAGACACGTGTCTGGATGCTCCCTGGTTCATTTGGACGGTGAGCTGTTCCATCGGAGCCTGTCGGCTGGCCTTCACGCACCGTCGTGGTCGACGTTCACCTCGGACATGAATGGTGCGTGGAGCTCCGCAGTTTGCACGACGGTTATTCCCAATGGCGCCATTCTTCCACTCACGATACACCTTTACCACAGAGGCACGTGAACAGTTCACAAGCCTCGCTATTTCCGAAAAGCTGCTCACCTTGACCCGAAAGCCGATGATCATCCCTTTTTGCAACTCGGTTAAATCATTTCTTTTACCCATGACAACATGAAGCGCCAGCCTGTCGGTCGCATTATATACCTGCTTCACCAGCCCACGTCACGGACCATACGTCATGGGCTACGTGCTGCAGATGGCACTTCTAGCAGGTGGTCATAACAATGTGATTCGACTGTGTATGTTATCTCATACAGATTATTCAGGACAGTGGCAGCACAAGGTTTACAATAAAAACTGTCATATATAACCAAATGGTATACAATGGAATTAAGGGCCTGAATTAAAACTTCGTTTACTTACGTACAACTGAGGCATCTTGTTGCATGTTGCGTAAAAATGGTGGCAATTGAACCACACCCCCTTTGTATACCTTCCGCAATATGACATGCTGTTGGGGAACGTCTGGCCAAAGTTTACTTATAAGGTTGATACATGTATAGTTCGCAAATTTCTAGAGACATGTAACTAAACGGTGGACAATTAAAAAACCACAAATATTATTCCCACAAGGAATATCAGAGGTTAACATAATGTCCCCATGAACTGATTCATATGCAGAAATTCTATTCGTGCGAACGGAATCCGACTAAAATGCGCTATTGTGCTAATTAGATACCAATGACTGCCTCGGCTGTCACGTTTATTTGGAAATCGTCGAAATATATCAGCAAGGACGCAGATATTTGAAGCAGGCGAGAGATTCATGACATGATCTTGAAAATTATTTTTAGAATATGGTGTAGTTTTTACGAGATGGGCATATGTGCATTGAGCAGAAGTAAGATAAATGTGATACCGTCGAGATGTGTGGAGGAGATACTCTTTCAAATTGTACAGATGTCTGCAGAAATCTCCTCCTTTAGCCAAATTGACAACCACAAACCAATCAGAACCATTCGAGAATCAAATGTCCGTAGACAGCTTCAGCTGACAACTAATTCAGGAAACAGACGGCCCACATGAAGACAAGCTCTCCTTGATAGTTTTTTAATGACAAATTACTTTGTTGGTATCTACGCAGGAAAAGTAGCTTCACTGCCTATGGAAATTATTGTTTCCATTGTTCCATTTGTAACTCTTGAGTGGTTTTCATGGTTACAACAGCATTAATTTTATTGAGGCATGCATAATATAAATTCTGTGTTGATTTCACATATACTGCCACATTTTCATTACAAAAATTCAGATATTAAAAAGTAATAATATGTAGGCAGAGCGAAGCGTTAAAACCGAAGGATGATATTTGTTACGGGTGTGATATTGGGCCCTGGCAACCGCGTTTGCGCCGTTACATCATTTAGACCGGGTACCACCAGGAGTCCGTGATCGGTTTTTAATGCATCCAACTGCGATCAGTTGTTTCCAACCGTCGTTTTTAAGTCCGACACCGCTGCGCACTGGGTCCCAGTTCATTCACGTCCAGTTCTTTTCAGAAAAGGACGCCGAAGCAAAGCCTCCAAATGGGGATGACCTTGTCGAAAGAAAAGCCGCGAAGGCGGGATCCTAAAATGGCTAGAATAATGGCACACGAGACACTACTGTACAAACTCCGCCGCAGACGGCAGATGAATGACTTAGCGGACCGGGAGGGAGAGGGTGCGCGGGACAGGACAGTGGACGACGATGACGACATCGAAGAAACTGGAAGCCTGGCGCTTGATGAAGAATTCTTCAAGAGACTCCGCTCAGAACGCGCGCAGAGGCCTCCAGCGGTACGAAGGTCGCGGCTGGGGCATTACAAGTCGCGTCCTCCTCCTGTACGTCTGGCCCGCCGGCCGGGCAGCTACGCCGACAGCGCATCTTCTCTCGCAGGACGTCGCGACGTCGAGGAAGACAACTACCATCACCCGGGTCATGAGGAGCACGAGGACGCCAGGGAACCGACAGCGCTGCAGAAGATGCGCACTGGTTGGAAAAAGATGTTCGAGTAGGATTTCTTGAGTCCTGCCGTTGCAAAGAAACCATCATCAGACACGAATACCAGCAGGCATTATAACAAATCCGATAAATATTTCCCTAATAAAATTTCCATAGTTAGTTAATTGTGTGACATGTTTCAACTGAGACTTGAAAAAAAAAATCTATTCAATCACTTATTCGCGATTTTGACTTTACATGCTGATCCACTGTTTAGAGC
The DNA here is from genome assembly GCA_029891345.1 of Dryococelus australis. Classification (NCBI taxonomy): domain Eukaryota; kingdom Metazoa; phylum Arthropoda; class Insecta; order Phasmatodea; family Phasmatidae; genus Dryococelus; species Dryococelus australis. Next base: position 73,488,889 of record CM057005.1, on the reverse strand, counting down.
AGACTTAGGTACATCTATCACGAACCACTAGGTATAGTGGAGTAGAGACATTTGGGCAATTCTTAGGGTGGCCGTCTAGATAGGCAACACGCCCAGCGATGTGCAGAGCTCCAGCAGAAAACGTTTTATTAAAAAACCCTCAAACGTATCTGAGTGAGGTCTGCTTACGAATGGCATTTAAGAAACGTTACGCGTTTGTATACGTTTTTCAGTTAATCCATTTCTCTCTAAAGCATACGGGTGTTTTCGCAATCATTTGAGGTATGAACATTGCAATATAAAACATTAAGAAAGTAATAGGGGCGTGCACTAAACCTTTATTTTTATTATTACGTCATAAAATGGTAGTGTATCCGCTGAAAGCCTCCTAGAGACGCGTTATCGACGGCAAGACTGCACGCCAGTTCAGTGCTTTGCGCGTAGAGGCGATGAGAGGGTTGATGCGAATGCCTCAGTCGCCCCTAGAGTTCTCACACTTTTAGTCATCAGGCGTGCAAAATTCCTTCATTCAGGTGACCACCCTAACAACGAGGTATTGAGAGCCGATGAGGGTGTAACGAGGTGAGTATGGAGCGGCGCCGGAACGCTAGAGGGGAAACCGGAGACCCCCGAGAAAACCCGTTTACCAGTGGCATCGTCCAGCATGATTCCCACGTGTGAAAATGCAGTAGTGACTCCGGCAGTCGAACTCGCCGGTTCGTCTTGGTGGGAGGCGAGTGCTCTACCCGTTGCCCCAACCCCTACCACTAGGTCTAATAGCCGGTTTCACCAACATCCCTTAAAATTTAAGGGTTACTTAAATCCATAATAAGTGGCACTTAAGGACGTGAACTGTTTCACCAACTTTAAGTGACCCTTAAACAGCGCTAGGTAGCCTTTAATTTAGGGGCCCGAAATCGGGCACAATCCTTAATGGTCCCTTAACCGAGAGGTAAAATAAAAGGAAAATGGCTGCTACTGAAAATGTTGTGTATAGATAACTCCAAATGTTTTACACGGTATTTACTTTTGTAATATGAATTCATAGTAAATAAAAATTAGTTAAAGAGCATCAAAATTATTGAGGCTGTATGCAAAACCTCATATGCTATAAAAACCTATGCATTTTTGACGATGGTCGAAAATAATACAACGTGAGCTAAAACTCATGGTAATCACAAATTTTGTTTATATGTGCATTTTCAAGGTATTTATAAGAAGGCAAAGCCAACAAATGCATAGAAAATTGGGTATCATTAGGCAGGTAGCTGATTGATAAAATATGATTTTATTGAGTCCGCACAAACCACGGAAGTATCTGAAAGAAATGGAAAAAAAGTGTTTGCCTTTACTTCACTACGTGCGACTCCGTCCACATTTTCGTTAAGTTCTATTAAAAGCGTGTAATTTTTACATCGGAAATGTGTCTCAAACTTTAGGCTTATGTGTATGATATGTAAACATATAGATCTATATTATTACTTTGGTTTTATTTGAAACTGGACATAATTTAACATGTTTACACTTTGCTTTTACTGCAATTCATAAATTTTTAGTACAAGTTTTGCATATATTGACTTTGTTTTGAATTAAAAATACAGTATAGCTGTCTACAGCCCACTTAAATGTCACAAGGGTTTGACTGCGGTAATATTCATATTTAATCAAATTGGGGCACTGGACGATTTTAAATTGCACATGAATATCTTCAGTGGTATTATCAACAAACTATTACAATTTCAGAAAGTTCAGTTTAGGTTAGTGATGAAAGGCAAGATATTAGTTAACCATCCTACCCTAAATTGGGAGATGTATTTTCTCAACAGTGTGTTATTTATTTGAAATATTATTTCATACACAAGAGAACATACACAAGTCCGTTTTTACATTAAAAATGCGGATTTCGAAATCACAACTAAGGTCGCTACTGTCACTGAAAAAAATATATTAAAAATAAATACTTTTACTAACTTCAAACGAAATTTGTACCGAATCTTTACGACACAGCAGTAATGTAGTGCGTAAAACAAATGAGTTTTATTAAGTAGAAACCATAGGGATGGTCTTGTAGTAAATGTAGACACAGTTTTGCTTTCTGAGGGTAACACGATTTTTAGTAATTTTCTTGGATGTGATTTTGTGAGTGAGTGAAGAGATTTGGACGGCTCTTATCATCGAGGTATTGAGAGCCGATGAGGGTTATTGAGGTGAGTATGGAGCAGCGCCGAATGAAAGGGTGGGGGAAACGGGAAATTCCCTAGAAGACCCGCCCACCGGCGGCATCGTCCGGCATGAATCCCACATGCGAAGATCCGGAGTGGCCCGGCCGGGGATTGAGCCCGGATCTCCTTGGTGGGAGGCGAGTAGGCTAATTTCTCAGCCTCCGTGGCCCCCAGAATTTAGCAAGGCTTTGCACGGAATATAGATTACGTTTAGGGAATATTCAATCAGTGCCTAAACAAAACACAACAGTTTCATTTTAAAATTTATCACTAACCTAACTTACTACTTTTTATGAAGCATTGCATATTTATAAATTCTTGAAGAAAGCTGCGTAAATATATGTAACGAGTCTCAGACATTACACGAGTACCGTAGATAAAATATAAAACAGTTTTACTCCTGACTACTCAAAAAAGAGCGAAAGCCTATATGGATCGTTGTATCTTTTGTTGCGAAAAATCACACACTTGGCACTGATTGAAGAAGAAGAAGAGCAGTTTAATGTTAGAACACAGAGGTCGCGTTCCAATTCGTTTCGAGTTTTGTTTTTCGTAATTTGTATTTATCATTTTGTTAGGTTGGCACCACAACATTCCAGTGGCTAGCATGACACGCTGCTATTATTTTGATGTTATCGTGACTCTAAAATTAAAAGTCCACTAAGTTTTAAAATAAGCAGTAATTATTCCCGAAAGTTGTTTGAGGGCCGTTTAAAATATAAAATTAACAAAATGAAAGAAATATGATGTAAAATTGTTACCCTTAAAAAAATTCTCTCATGAGAAAATAACTATTTCAAGAATATTTTAGCAACTTGTTTTGTGAAATAATTATTGTGAGTACAATACACATTTTTTTATTCCCATAACCTCGCCTATGTGTATTTTAAACATTTCAAACAGGCAAAACTAATTTGGTGGCGGTTTGGTAATTTGTAGTTTGTAATTTGTCAACTTCGAGGTTGACAAAAAGGATACCGCAAAAAATAATACGTAATAGATTTTGTAGACAAGACGAATCACGTGACTATTATGTTAACAAAAAGTGCCAATTGGAACACGACGATTATCTCTGCAGCTGGCATTCGCACTCTACTCCGTATTCTCTATGTGTCGCAAACTCGTCCAATAACTCGTACACGTCATGCAGCATGAGAAATTAGTTAATAATAACACATTTTCCATTATAGTTAATGCCAATGAGTACTAGGTTTAAATTACTTAAGGCTTGAAACAACCTCTTAGCGTAGTTCAGATTGCATAACTGCCTTAGTTTCGTAAATTTCCGCAATTAGAGGAGGTTTGTTTTTATGTTATCGTTATTGTCACTTAATTGTGGTTTTCTCTATAGCAGGAAATTAAGCCGTGTTGTTGTCAAAACTTATTTATTTAATCATGTAAACTCTCGTACTTCCCAATGAAATTAAATTTTGGTGAATCTGTGTTTTTGAAAGCTAACCTTCAAGAAATATGGCGGAACTTATTCCTGGTATGTGATTTCGACATTGTTAATCTTAGTTTAATAATTTTTCTCCAGTCAGTATTGGCGGACGATGTAAATTTTGTACTCGCTAGATGATGATAACACGATTGCACAGGAGGTATGCATTCAATATAAAATAGGCTTCGTAAATATTTCAATAAAATGCAAAATAAAATTTTTTTCCCCAGTTGTATAATGATTTAGGTTAAAAACTTGAATTAGAGAGTCATTCAATGCCAATATAAACACTCTGCCTTATACGTGACTCGGACCTAGGAACTTCTGCTTCTCAAACAAATATCTCATGGAAATAAAAAAAAAATGTTTTGCTGTCATTAAAATTAGGCAGTCACGCTCCAATCAGCTAACTTTTTTAAAATACTTATTATTGTATTTTGATACATAGTGAAATAATATTTAAGTAATGCTTTAGTCGAATTACTTTCTTTAATTTCCACGATATCATTGTGGAGCGTACCGAAAATGCAACTTACCTGCATACAGTTTACACAGATATTCTCTGTATCTTCGAACGGTCTCATTATTGCTGACGAATGCACGAGAAACTTCCAGGGATCTTTGTGCAAATGTCTGTCAAAAGTAGAACGACAAAGATGAGTTTGGAGCAATGTATTTTAAATGGGAGTTTGGATTCTGCTTGTGCGGCTGTGGGGCTCGACAGTCTTCGGCTCGACTAGGACGAGCTCGGCAATCTTCGGCTCGATTCAAGGAATGCTCGGGAGCCTTCGACTCGGGAACATCGAACGTACCCGAATGTGCTCAGCAGTTACACCCACCAATTCTTCAAGCATATATGTCTGTTTCTGGTAGCCATATCGGTTTTATATGTACTTATAGGATATGTCAAATCAATGATCTGTATTTATTATCCGTTTTTTTTAACCGAATTTATACATAGGGTATTGCGGAACAATGCAAAAATCTCTCAAATCCATTTCCAGCCTCCTCTCTTGAGGTTTAATTATCACACGATGTCAGAAACTGATCATTATTCACTGCCTCGACTGTTTTGGAGGAATAAGTATGCTACTCGGATTTTTTTTAATGTATGCATTTGTGACCAATCTAAGCCCATCATACTAATAGCAACCACACTCACGAGTATGTTAGTAGCTGGAAATGCATAGTCACTAGACAGGCTGCTGGCTACGGACAAGCGGACGAGCTGGTGGCCATCTTGGATGACGTCACGCCGAAACCACCTGCTCTGTCATTCCTCACCAATGGCGACCATATTAATTTCCCTTTTTTCCTTCGGAATTTCCCATTTCCCTTCTGCTCTATCATTCCTTCTAGCCTCTTCACGCTCTTGCACTCCTCTTCTTTTTCTCATGCTCTGGCATTCCTTACTACCACTTTCTCCCTTATGTCCATCCATTCTGTCCCTTGGCATTTTCTCATATTCCTTCCGGTCTCCTCTATTTCCTGTATCTTGCTTTTACGCCCTCCATCTTTAATTCCCGCCACCAGTCGACTGCTATAGACGACCATCTTTAATTCGCGCACCCACCACCAGAGTGTGTAAAGTTCTACTGTATGCAGCTAACAGCGCTGGTATCGATGCGGTCATTTTGTGTGTTAGTTCACCCGTCGCCTGCAGGGACATGCTAGTATTGGCGAGATGAGTTCAAACGGTGGCCGCCAGGTGCGCTGAGAATTTTTAGTGGGTAGCTGTTTCGTAACTCAAAAAAATGCTGGAAGTGCATGGTTTCGATCACCCTTCGGTCGCCAGTCCGGCGTCTAGAACACACAGCCACTGCGACATCCAGGAAAGGAGGATGTTTAATGTCGAATACATATATAGTTATTACCATCCCGGGTATTCGGACAGGCCCCCGACACATTAATCCTTAATAATATTATGAATGCTAAAGCTTGTTTGCTACTCAGTCCCGTCATAACAGCTCGATATATTTGAATGAAATTTAGTATAGGGGTATATTATGTAGTGGATTATCTCATAGGGTACTTTACATCCCGGAAACATGAACAGTTTATTAGGGAATATGAAAATAAAATATGCCACCAGCCATTTTAGTAGGTTCTGGTTGGCGGTCTGTTTTTTGTACTTTACACATGAGTGGAGCCACGAGTAACAGATAGTTATATATAAAAATCGTCATTGCATGGTTAGGAGAAGGAATGAAGTAAATAGTCGCATCGGCTTATGCACTCTCCAGATAATAAATCTGCCACAGTGAACAAAGGTGTTTACTGCAAGCACCATGCATGCAGACATATGCTTTTTATATGTGTAAAAGTTATACATAAAAATTAATAGCATGAAAAAATACTGTAATTCTATCCATTGCCCCGGCCACAGTCGCGCACGTTCGTGTATATAAGAACAGTATAATGCCATAAATAATGATCTTATTTAAAAATTAGCATTGAATATGCCAATCTACGGGGAAACTGAGTATGCACAGGTAACACAGCGTGCTCGCAATCCGAAACGGGACGAAACAGAGTATACACTACCTCGCCACCGCTGCCACCAATCATTCGCACTCATACGACCATGCATACAGCTTCTGGACTTTGTACCAGGGCTGTATACTAGACCAGCAAACACTACCAGGATTATTCGTTATGCAAACATGTGTGCATGACTGCATAACGAAAACTCTCGGTGCTGTCTCAGTCATAGTGTACATGTGGTTTACAAGCCGGCGGAAAGGAAAAAGGAAAACACCCCTCCTAAAAAAGAAATCACAGCTGACAAAGGAATGCTCAGAAAGATAATAGCCACAGAGGAAGAGTACAGTAGAGGTAGATGAAGAAAAAAAGGGGGGAACCAGCGCTGAAAGAAAGAATAAATGCAAATACGATTGTACCACCAGTTACTAGTAAAGTGTTAGTGTGACACAAATACCACTTCACATTCAAAATCCTCACTAGGATAAGAGTTGAGTCCCTCATGAATTGGCTATAAACTCCAGGTTGGAGACCCAACATAGATAACAAATCCCATGCGCAAGTACATGCATGAGTGATTATGGAAGATGAAATATTACACACATCACAACATATTGGTAACACGCCTGACAAGATAAGTAAACCTCTTGCACAGGCTACAGTGTGCGACCATTCAACAACCCAATCAACAGCATAACTGCTGGCAAGATGAATATGGCTCTTGCATATGCTACAGAACATCGCTGGGAAAAAAACACATAAATGAGCCGAAATCACACATGCAAATATATCATTCATTGTGGGAGAAGGGAATGGAAGCACTTCAGCTTCGACAATCCCGGGGCGAGGACCTGCCTCCTACTATGCATTCAGATCCCATTCGCTCTCCCGGGGACAGACACATTATGGTGATACATGCCTGCCCCAGAGGTGCGTGTACAGAACATCAACCACGACAACCATAAGGGAGGGAGGGAGAAGTAATGCCATTCTAGTAATAAATACTCATAATTCAGTCAATATATCCATATGGTACAGTATGTGTTCCATTATCCAGTATGCATCTCTTATCATACTTCGAAGTGCCGTGCCGCTACCAGCCAGAGCCGATATCGACAGACTAAAGTGGTAGTTTAAGGCAGATGAGCGAACTCTCCATATGATGGTAAGAGGAAGAGGGTATGCTGCCACTATCCAAATTTATGAATTAACAAATGGATTGGGAAACTGATGCTGGATGTTAGTGCGTTGAAAGTTCAATGGTCGCCTAAGGTGCCCAGTAGCCTAAGATGTACTTCGGAGGGGAGTGGGAGTTTGTGGAGAATCTGTATATAAATATACACATTTCGCCTACTACTCATAATATCCAGAAAGGAGGACCAACATAACACTATTCAAACCATAAGGAAACTCGAGAGCTCGTGGTATGTAAGCTGGTGAGGGAAACTTACCATAAACCCCACATCGAACACATATTTAGAATTATTCCACTTGGAAATGTTCAATACTAGCGCTCTCACATAACCTAAAATATGTATAAACCTTAAATGTTATCACGATGAAGCTTCCTTAGATTAATAACACTAATTCTAGCTACATACACTCCATGCTCTACAATGATGAAGGCAAGATACTATACAAAGGCGGTTGCATTTTTGACAACGCCCCCGTATAAAAATGATATAGATGCAAAACTTACAGGGACATAACTTTACTTTATTTATCTTGTAGATGTGGTTGAGATCATTAACCCTGCCTTTGCACGAAGGGCAGGGTTTCTTGGGTACCACTCCCAAATGCTCCTGGTAATGTGGTTCACGTCTGCATGAATCTGGGTTCATGTTGTTTGATACTGAATTAATTTACAATAATACTAAGTTTACCAAGAATTAATGAATTCCAATGATAATCTAATATCTCGTTTAATCAGCTTTTATCAAGTTAAATAATTTCCTTGAAAAACGACAATAGTTTGTACAACAATTATATTCCTCAAATTATAAGGCCCCATAATAGCAACAGTCGGATTTAAAACTACAATACCAAAATTTAATTATTTACCTTATTCTGCGTCTCACTCATCCTTTACACGTATACATAAAATGTTACATACCACCAAGAACAGTGCCGATGCCATGGTCTCTCTTCTTTTCCTAACCTTATGTAGTTAGGTTAAAATATAAATTCTACAAGAGGGCATTGTCCACTCTCTGCGACACGCCACACACAGCCCGCGTGTCCATGAAGCTAGAATCAAGAAGACCACAAGGAAACTCGCATATCCCCTGAAATATCTTGTATGACGGGCGACTGCAGCCTCTAACATATCCCTCCATGTCGGCACTATTTCCACCGCCGAGACAGTCACGCCAGGGGACGTGTCACCCAATTAACGAACCACCTGAGCCACTAAGGTGTCAGCCAGGCTGCCCGCTCTCGATGCTGCCCACTCTTTTACTTCTCACTAAATTATATATTTATACAGTTACAATAAGACATAAGCTTAGTTCTGGCCAGCTTCGAGAATCTCAATTAAAATATTAAGCACCTCCGCATAGTTAAATAACAGGATAAAAAATTATTATACGAAACATTTAAATTAATAATGGGTCTGTCTTTCTTTCACCTTCTGACCATACATTATAACATCTGGCTTTTCGCACAGCTAAACAATATGAAATTTTAAAAAGGTGGGTAGCTTTCTGACAAGCCCCCTTCTTAAACAAATACTACAACCTGAACAGCTGAGTAATTTATAATAAAATTATATCCTTTTCAACCATTCAGTGCAAAAAGTAAACAGTAGGTCAATGGCTGTATTTATCAAACCGTAAGTGACATCAACAAATTGCTCGGCTGGGAACAGTGTGGTAAGTTGCTCTTGAGGTAATAACCTGCCTAGAGGGTCCCGTACCCAGCATTTCATTCTTGTAGTTTCGAAGTACAAACTCAGCTCAATACCAGAGCACGTTGTTTAGACTCTGGATGTCAATATACATTGGATTCACAACCTTTTTTTGATATCCTGCCAGGCTGCATTAAATGGAGCTGACCTTATTCTCCTTAGCACATCTCCTTTTACTGGACAAGGATGTAGTCCATAAGAGAATGTGGTAAAAGAACCTGGGAGCCTTCTGCTAACCACCATATGATTTCGTAAATTATTCAGCTCTCTAAGAAGAGAGTACTCAACTCTCAAAGTAAATAATCCTCGTTGAACAACTTAGAACAATAATTCCCAAGCTATACCGTTACAAAAATAAGGACATAATTCAATAAACAAAAAAAATGTTTAACTCGTCCTCCATCCTTATTCGCGAAATTGCGAAGGTTGCTTAACATTAGATGTAAGTAGTATAGAAATGACGGTTCGAGCACAGCCCCCAACCATCAGAAAACCAATGACAAATTGAATGCCCAAACCATCAGAAAACCATCAGAAAACATTACCGTTATTTTCCTGATCTAAAACATCAGCTGCCGGTTCGAGCACAGCCGCAAAAAAAGTGACTGCAAAAGTTGTGTTAGAGTGCAGCCATAAAAAGTGACTGCTAAAAGTTGTGTTTGGGAGCAACCCCTGGTTATCAGAAAAACAACGGTAAATTAAATCCATAGTCCATCAGAAAACATCAGCTGCTGATTCGAATGCAACCGCAAAAAGTGACTACAAAAGTTGCGTTTGGGAGCAGCTGCAAAAAGTGATTACAAAAAGTTGCATTTGGGAGCAACCGCAAAAAGTGACTACAAAAGTTGCGTTAGAGTGCAGTTGCAAAGAGTGTCTATGAAAAGTTGCGTTTGGGAGCAGTTGCAAAGAGCGGCTCAGGAAATTTGAATACATAAAAAATAAAATATTGTACATAATAAATGAGCACAAATAAAAATTAACCGGCGTCTAATATTATAATGACCATGGCAATGAAAAAGGTTAACACAACTGGTAATGTTTGGAAAGAATATAAGTTTAAGAAAGTCGTCTTTGCAGAAAGAAAGAAGAAGAAATCTCAAGAGAAGTATGTCAAGTGTGAAACTTGTAAATACTTTTACAAACCGTCTCTTTTAAGAAGCCATCTTAAAAGTAGATTGCACAAAGGTCTTACACCAATAAATAATAAATCACATGAACCAACAAATGCATCGGAAATTTTTAAAGTGCCACAACACTTACTATCAAAACAGAAGCCCCCACAAGAGAAACAAGTGAAATTTGAAACGTGTAGCCACTATTACAAACCGTCTCTCATAAGAAGTCACTTGAGAAATAAAATTCATAAGTACACAAACATATTCAGTGTCGAAGAAATCGAAGCAGCATATCAAAGTAGGATCAAGACTTATGCTGTAAAGAATGTGAATGCATACAAAGACCCAAAGCATTTCCTAAACGATGTAAAAGAAACTGTCATGGGACTAATTAGTAAACATTCAAAATCATTCAAAGTGAACATGAAATTATTCACTAAGAACAAAAGGGGAATTGGCGAGAATATTGAATATGTAGAAAGTTCCTTTAAAACAAAGAACAAAATTATACTGAAATCGACTAATCTGGAAGAATATTATGCCAACAGCATATCGGAAATCATAGTTGAGATGGGGGTATTCGAAGCAAAGGGATCTCAGTTGGTACTCAACAGAATATATGAACTAGAAGTGCGAATAAATAAATATGTACCATTCCTGGGCAGTTCTTATGTTGATCTCCCAGAAAAAATCAAAACTAAGCAGGCAGTAATTAATGTTAAGAACGATGATCAAAAATTTTTTTGTGGTCTGTTCTATCTGCATTGCATCAAGTACAAATAAACCCTCAAAGAGTGAATAAATACGAAGGTTACGAACATGAGTTTGATGATGCACTTAAGGGTTTGGAATTTCCAATTAATTTGGATAGCATACCAACCTTTGAGAAGAGAAGTGGAATTTCTATTAATGTATACACATACGAAGAAGAAGATGGCGGTAAGAAATATATAATCTATCCACTAAAAATAACAAAAAATAAGACGGATAAGCACATAACCTACTCTATATAAAAGACGAAAAGAACGACCACTACTGCTGGGTAAAAAGTCTTTCGAGACTTGTCGCATCACAAGTAACGAAAAATGATCGCAAAATATTTATATGTGATAGATGTTTGCAACATTTCTACTCTTTAAATAAGCTAAAAGATCACAAACAAGACTGTCGAGATCACGATGGTATTAGAGTTGATCTACCATCTAAAGGAAAAAATTACATTTTAAGATTTAAAAACAAATATCATTCTTTGAGAGTTCCGTTTGTGATATATGCTGATTTTGAATGTTTGTTGACTAAAATTGAAACTTGCCAACCAAACCCCGACGAATCCTACACGAAACCATAACAAAAACACGAGCCTATTAGCTTCTGTTCCTATGTAAAAAATGAACATGATACTATAAACCACCAGTAACTTGTGAAAGATCTGATGCATCTACTGTAGTCGTTAAAATCCTAATGGAAGAAGCAAAGTCTATTGGTGATATATACAAAAATGAAAAACCAATGCTTCCACTAACTCAGAAAGAACAAATTGTTTATGATGCAGCTACCCATTGTCATATAAGTGAAAAGTCTTTGAATGGTGATTGTGTGAGAGATCATGATCATCTTACGGGGAAATTTAGGGGACTGCACACAGAGATTGTAACTTATCGTACAGAAATCCATGTTTTATCCCAGTGTTTATACACAATCTATTTGGTTATGACACACATTTATTCATATGAGATCTTGGCATCGATGAAAATAAAATTGATCTAATTCCCAACAACAAAGAAAAATATATTTCTTTTACAAAGCACGTGTGTGGAAGTGTAAATCTTAGATTTATTGACTCATTCAAATTTATGGCTAGTAGTATCGATAAACTCTCTAGCAACCTTTCCAGAAGCCAATTCCGAGAAACGTGTAAGCATTTTTCCAATGAACTTCTTGGCTTTGTTACAAGAAAATTTTGTGAGACATCACTTCCATCCAAAGATGCATTTTACAACAAACTCAATAAATGCAGCATTACAGACGAAGATTACGAATCTGCGAGAGAGGTGTGGGAAAAATTCAACATAAAATCTCTAAGAGAGTACACAGAACTCTATAACAAATCTGATGTGTTGATATTATCTGATATAATGGAAAACTTTAGAGATGTGTGTCTCAAAATATATAAGCTAGATCCAGCATGGTATTTCACAGCCCCAGGGTTAGCGTGGGATGCAATGCTCAAACACACTAAAATAGAACTAGAATTATTAACAGATTACGACATGATTTTGATGTTAGAAAAAGGTGTTAGTGGTGGAATTTCACAATGTTGTTAGCGATATGTTAAAGCAAATAATAAATACATGAATGCTTTTGACAGCACAAAGGAAATATTTTATCTTACATATCTGGACACCCATAACTTATATGGATGGGCTATGAGTCAGTATTTGCCCTATGGTGGGTTTAAGTAGGGAAATACAAATGTAGATGTAACAAAAATAGAAGATGATGCTAGCAATATATTGGAAGTCGATTTGGAATACCCACATGAACTACACGATCTCCACAAAGATCTGCCATTGGCAAAAGAGAATAAAATACCGGAAGGTTCAAAAAACCCCAAACTCTTGACTAGTCTGGATGGTAAAGGAAAATATGTATTACGCTATGTAAATCTTAAGCAATATCTATCTCTCGGAATGAAGTTGAAAAAGATCCATAGAGTTCTGGAGTTTGATCAATCAGATTGGCTCAAGTCCTATATTGATCTAAACACAAGTATGCGAACAAAGTCTACAAATGACTTTGAAAAAGATTTCTACAAGCTAATAAACAATTCCGATTTTGGAAAAACAATGGCGAATGTTAGAAACAGAGTGGATAAATGGTTGTGCACAAGTTCTAAGCAAATGGGTTAACTAGTGGCTAAACCAAACTTTAAAGATAGGACTATATTTACTAGCTCTTTAGTTGCAGTTCATATGAATAAAACAAAACTGTGCTTTAACAAGCTCATTTATGTTGGAATGAGTATACTTGATCTATCGAAAGTCTTAATGTACAATTTTTACTATAATAAAATGAAGCTAAAATATGGGGAAAATATTGGCTCTGCTACCAAGATACTTATTCGTACATCTATTATATAAAAACACCAGACTTCTACAGTGACATGAAATAAATGGTCGACCATTTTGATACTTCTGACTATAGAAAAGATGACCCATATGGTATACCGTTAGTTAACAAAAAGATTATTGGCAAAATGAAAGATGAATGTGATGGAAAAATAATGGAAGAATTTATTTGTTTGAAATCGAAAATGTAAGCAATAAATGTGGAGGGTGGTGTAAAGAAAAGAGCAAAGGGTGTGAATAACACTGTAGTCAGAAATGAGACTAGTTTTGTGACTACAAAAAGTATTTGTTTGGTAAAAAAAAGTATTGTACAATAGTATGAATCTTATTAGAAGTAAGAAACATGAACTCTATATGATTGAGATGAGAAAAAACATTAAGTCCCGAAGATAATAAAAGATTTATTCTTAAAGATGACATTAATTCACTACCATGGGGACACTACAAAATTACAAAAAAGAGTGACACTATGAAAGAGCAGTTGCCCATCACGAAGCATGAGTCGCCTTATAGCTCATATTGTTCGCATAAAATTGTTTGTAACAGACAGTTTGCAATTGCCGAACGACTTGGAGTAATGTTTCGAGACGACATATCGTCTCGAAAGATAGCAAGTGAAACACTCCGGGTATCAAAATTGTTCGTGTATCATGTGTAAGCTTGTAAGAGTCTAACAAAATGCAATCGCTCATCGACATCGTGAACAGTAAACTAGTCTACGACTGTAAGACAGTGTATGTGATCATCGACGAAGAAGGCAATCCATGATTCAAGGCTAAAGACTTTGTGGACATACTCGAGTATGCGAATACAAAACAGGCAATCATAGACCACTTTAGAGACAAACATCGTAATACATACGAAAATATAGGGGGTCACGAATCGTGACCCCCTTTGAAAATGCAGCCACGTGCCATATTCATCAATGAACCAGGCTTGTATGCATTGATCATGAAGTCAAAGATGGCAGCTGCAGAACAATTCCAGGACTGGATGTTTGAAGAAGGGTTATCGTCCATATGCAAGCACGGCGTCGACCAGAAGTATAAACCGCTGCTGGACATGATGAACGCATCGTCGCTGCACAAAGTAGTATCATTGACAAGCATGTGCTACCGCCGACGAAAGATGTTATCAACACAGAAGGCAACCCGTGGTTCAAAGCAAAATACATTGCGAGAATACTGATCTGAAAAAGCGTTGTGAGTGAATGTAACGGGAAAGTATAAGAAGCCGTTGTCACAAGGGATGACATTAGTCACCCAACTTAAGAATGCACATCCTCAAACGGTTTTTATTTTAGAGCAGATTAAAACACTCTTATAGCGCTATTATATATCAGTAAATGTTTTTGATGGATAACCATCCAATTAAAACTAATAACCATACATGTTTGCATACTATTGGGCTTCAGTGATTCTTTCACTTTTATCATCATAAATTAGGTTTCTTTGACTTAAGAGTGCCACATTACTAATAGTTGAAGCCGATATTGGTTTATTAAAATTAAAATTAAAATTATTCAGATTAGTTCGATCTTTTACAATAGCTGTTTTTCTGTAAGAACAATCAATAACATACAACGGTCTTCTCCCAATAAATGACACAGAGTTGAAGCACAATTCATTATTACGATAAGGGGTATCTAGTTTAGTCTTTGAATTTCTAAAATCGTTGTAAGCAATATTCATCTCATCGAAGATTTTATCATCAGTGTTTAAATTCCAATTCTCTTTGGTCATTCTGTCCATTCTTAATAGAAATATTTTTGACGAAACAAGAGTCAAACATTGAACCATGTGTGAATTGCCCAGGATCTTCTTTTCTGCTGTGCTGAAAACCAACAATAACAAAGTCTGGCATATCGAATTGGATTGAATTGAATTTATCTTATATATCAAACTGAAATGAGTTTGCATTAGTAGGTACTGGTTTTTCAAGACATGGCCAATAATTAAAACTAATTGGAATTATGGGGTGTTTGTTTAATTTTGCTTTAATTTCGTCTCCATAAATAGGATCGCATTCAACAATTGGCCACGGAATTTACAATTTCTCAATAACAATTTTACCATCATCTGGTCTATTATCTGCATCATCAGATCCATCTGCTTTCTTTGGAGGTCTTCTGTAAAGCGAAACATCGTCACTATAATTTCGAATGAATGTGATCTTGTACCCACCTTTCCAGAATATTTCATTACAATCTCTCATAAACCCAAACAAATATCTTAATGGATAGGTAATTTCGTTAAGCTAATCTTTAGTAACATATGTACCTAGTTCCATCCCTGACATTTGGAAGTATGCTGATTCTGATTCCGAACCTAGCAATGTATGCATCAATGTTGAAGTGATGCCAGGGTTGTCAATACTTTCGATTATACAACCATGTATAGAGATCTCTATTTTTGAGAACTGGAGTGGGAAGAAATTCTCACAAAGATCAATAGTTGAAGTTTTTTCATAATCTGTATTTGTATCTCTTTTAGTTAGCTTATACTGTTGGTAAACATAGGCTTCATTCGGATGTGAAAATGCATCGCCAATAGGAATATCAAACTCAATATGTTTGTTGAATTCATTCAAATTATTTTTTGTTTGGTCGTTTGGCGGAAACAACTGACGCTCATAACTTTCAATTTTTTGTTGATCCATTTATCATATAGAAAAAAAGATTACTTAAACAACTACACTTTTCTTATCAACCCAAGAATTATGACTAATATCAAAACCTAGCCATTTAATTAGCAGCTTATTTCCTTTTCTTCGCAAAACTTTTTCCACTAAGTAGTCTTTATAATATTTGGTCTTAAGCAGCTCTGGCTCATAAAAAATACCTTTACTAAGTTCATTTTTTTAAAGCTTTTAGTCTGTATGTCATGGGTTTTGTGTGCAATACTTCACACACCTCAAATACTTCAGTGGACCAGTTTGTTGTATATCCTTTTTCAATCAAATTTTTACTTTAACTTATACAAACTTTATCTCCTATTGAAAATTTTGGTTTAACCATTTTTATTTCTCCCCCATACATGTTGATTAGAATAGACCTTTCATTCTTTACATTTACATTGGAAGGTTTCATTCCGATTGTACTGCGAACAGCATTATTGTATTCACTTATTAATTTAGGTAATATAGCCACCCATTTATAGTTTCCCTGCATAGTAAATATCTTCCACATTTTCTCCTTCAATGTTCTATTAAATCTTTCTACAACACTAGCTTTCTTTTCACTGTATGTTGAATAGTGTGTTATGTTGTTATTGGCCATTGCTGTCTTAAATGGTTTATTGTAAAATTCTTTCCCTTTGTCTGTTTGTAAATGCATGGGTTTGCGATCATTCAAAATAGTTTTAAATGCTAACATAACATTTTCACCAGTTTTATCTTTGATTGGTATTGGACATGCATATTTGGAAAAAACATCTATCACAGTTAACATATATTTAAACCCTTTGTTAATTCTATGTATACCTTAAAAGATCCAGAACTCATTTCGACTAAATTAGCTTGCCAAAGATCATCGATACCAAAAGATAGAACCATTCTTCTAGGGAAGTTTTTTCGCATTGATTTATGAATTTCATTTACAATATGGTTTTTTATACTCCCACCAGTGAATAGAGAGTTATTGGTAACACAGCATCTACAAACACATTTAATTCTTACTTTCTTATTATTGGTAAGTATATATGAACTTAGTGTATTTTTCACACATTTGAGACAGTATACATTTAAGTTATTATTGTTCATTTCATATAATAAATGAGGCAACAAAAAATTGTAAACAATATAGAGAGAAGATGACAGTTAATTGAAAAGTTACAAACTTTTAGAAAATTTCGCCAAGATGAATACGATAAAAATAAAAAACATGATCATCCATTGATATATGCGATAGAAAATTTTGGGCAAAAAATTGGTCATGTAATAAATGAGAATAAGAACTTAATAAAAGAACTTGTTCCACTTGCTGTTAACAAATTTAGACTACCTACAGACACGAACAGAAACATCTTTTTGAAAGAAAACTGTTTGGTATAACAGGTACCGATGAATGCTATCGCGATGAACGCTATGGCGATGAACACTATGGCGATGAACGCTATAACGGTGGCATGAAACGCATTGACGATGACGATGGATGCTATGGCATTGAATACTATAAAGATGGCGTTAAACGCATTGACGATGACAATGAACACTATGACGAAGCATTGGGGCGTTTGAAAACTAATATCCCACAGTTAACTAACTATAAAACAACATTTATTGATAAGAAAGTGGCCGATTTCTTAATTGACTGCAAAGATGATGTTTTTAGGCTAAAGGCTGATAAAGGTAGATTGTATATTGGTGATAGCGAAGTAACATTCATCAATGACAAATTTACTGTAAAAGGCCGGACATACACTGGAACTGATGGTTTGATGAAATGACTAACTAGTAAGAAAGTAACAGAAAGCGACTACACTGCAACCGACTATGAACACTATAGTTGTATCCTAGCAGATACAAACACATTTTTTCAAAACAATGATCCAAACTTGGGAATGCCCAAATCGAGTAAAGGGAATAAATGGAAAATTATTGTTAAACCTATTTACGATTCGATTAAAAATAAACGTCCCTCGCCTAAAAAGGGGAAAGGTATAAAGAAATATACAGACTACCCGAAATAATACATATGAATGAATGATGTTAGGATGCTTATTGATCGACTTCTCGTTATTTATGGTGAAGAGAATGCTGGAAATGTTAACTATTACAATGAAAAAGTTGGAATAATGAATATGCGGAACAGCAAGTTTAGTGACTTTGTTGTGAATAATCCAAAAGGTATACTATATCTGATACGAATGTTAAACACAATACCACATACTTTTTGGGAGTCGGAGAATCATGAAAATGACTACTCAATGACATAATAAATTTACTACCTTTTGAGTTGCATGCACCCAGTTATCAGTACTTAGGTCCGGGTACTAGACTAAAAGAGAGAATTGAGCATGGTGATAAATCCATTAATCAACTAGATGCGACTGCAATGGAACATCATATAGCTTATCATCGTCATAAAGATCTAGCTGAAAGGCATCTAGCTGACAAAGAACTAGAAAAGAAAGCGTTCAAAAGATTGTTAAGTTCAGATGCTGATCTCAATGAGAGATTGTGGGCAGGTGTTACTAGATCTGAGATGCATATTAAACGCGAGCTTGGCTGGGGAATTAAAATGAAATGATAAAATATTTGTTATAATAAATGAAAGTAAAAAAATTGTATTTCAAGTTCCTAAAAAGGAGTTGAAGGGTTTGAATATTGATTCTTCCCTAATGAAATACCAACTGGATCATAAAAACAAGAAACTAAAGGAGGATAAAGGGATGGCTATAGCAATTTAAGTTCCACAACTTAATAAAATGTCCAAAGAAATGAAAACTGGAAATGGTCTGACAGTTTACAAGGGTGGATTTTTACCCTTAATTTTCGCATCATTGGGAGCTCTAGGAGCGTTAGCTGGCTGGACATCATCTATCGCTACATCAGTAATTAATGCCAAGAAGAAAAACCAAGAATTGGAAGAACAACACAGACATAATTTAGCTATGGAGGAATACGGCAAGGGATTGAAGAAAGTTAAGTGGGTTAAGAATGTAAAAAAAAAAAAAAACTCCACTCAGTAACTTTGATATTGATAAAATGGTAAAAAAATTAAACATTAAAAATGTTCGGGGTGTATTTATGATCGATGAGCGACTTAACACGCCACTCGATAATGAATGTGGGATTGTTAATCTAGATGTTTCGACAAACTCTGGTACACACTGGGTATGCTTTTGGAAAAAAGCAAACAACAAATATTATTTTGATTCATTTGGCGGAAATCCACCGCGACAATTAATAGCATATCTCGGAAGTAATATTTTTTATAACAATGATAGAATTCAAAATTTCAATCAAGTAATCTGTGGTTATTTGTGTGTAATTGTGCTAAATCTCTTTTCACATAATTTTAAAATTTTCAAAAATTATTTCACTATTAATTAACAATGGATATATGTGGAAATGCATTAATGAGCTATTCGATTGAAGATCAAATTAAAGAACGTGTGAACAATGATGAGATCAGTCCTAATGATTTTGTTTTCAACTCACAGTTCAACGACTTTATAGCCACACTGAGAAGAAATAAAAGATCATTGGTTAAACCCTATCTTACTTACTTGGAAGTAGATGATAATATAGATTTTGAACAAAAAGACTAAGACATGTGGGAAATCCTATGGCACCCATGGAGGCAATCAATTTAGAGTACTATCAGAAAAACAGAATTAACATTATTCGTTTAGTTGGGAAATACAATTCAAAAGAAATAGCATTTTACTTTGATAACCGAATAGAATATTTTTTATGAGAGATGGAACTATAGTTGAAATAATAATAAAACCAGAAAAATATAAAAATGTTATCAACTGTTATCATGAACGGAAAAAAATTGACATGCATAAAACTTTTGAAGTATACCCTGATGATATGATATATTTTAAAATGCCATAAGCCCACAATGTACCCGAAGGTACAATTGTGTTTATTGAAATAGTTATGGTATATAAATTCGTTTAAAAAGAACAGATAAATTAGTTTTTAATGGAAGTGTTTCCATTAAAAACAAAACTTACAATCTAAGAATTTAAAAAGTCTTTAATTTTGTTACGGTATTTGCCATTATTTAACTTACGAGTCATATCTATTGTAACAAAACTATATTCATTATTCCAACATTTAGAAGATGTCTCCCTAAATTTCTCAAATGATATATCACCACCAACCAAATCACTATGAATATGTTTAAGATTTGTATCGTCTTATCTGATTATGCAAATAAAATTAGCATTGTCTCTTATAAGCTGCTTAGGTACTTTTGAGTATGTCTGGGCTAAATAGAAACAATATCTTTGTGTCTATCGTGAGTAAAGTAATCCCTTACCATATTTTGGTTTTCAAGTTCGTTTACGTCAACCATTTTTTCATTTGATGGAAAGAAGTATGCTATTGGTTCACTAAATAATTTTGATGCTACATCTATATCTTTCTTTAAATTGATATATTTTGGTTGGTCCAGACTTTTTGAACATACATAGAGAGTACCAAAGTCCAACCATCCCTGAGCATATATAAAATTATCATAAGTGTAGTTTTTCTACAGTTACTAGGACCCACAATCAAACATCTAATATTATTAGGCAATAATTCTCCGTGACGGTTTGCCGATACAGTCTTGTCTGGTATTCTTATTTTAATATCCCAGTCTACATGTTTCTTGTTCATTTATTAATATATTTTTTAAATAATGTAATTACATGAGTAAAGTATTCAAACTAACAGATAACAAATCAGTGTTGAAGAAGAAACTACACTACCCTTTAGAGATAGAGGGACACATTGGCTTTAGTTCAGTTCTATACTACTTATATAATGCATAACATTATCTCTGGGAGAAATAAGCTATATTTTGTGGGCCAGAATGATACGGAATCAGCAATTGATATTCCAGTTGGTCAATATATCTTAAGAGATCATGAAAAAACTATAAAAGCAATTTTTTCAGTTAGTGTAGATTCAGTGGGTGGGAAAGAAAATTATATATCTTTCGAGCTGGATAAAATAACAGAGTGAAAGTAAAATGTACGCATAAATTACAGTTTGGAAAACGGGGTTCAATAGGAAAACTTTTGGGTTTCGTAGAAAATAAAACTCTGAAAGCAAATGTGGATCATTATGGCGATATAATTCCAAAATTTGCTCCATTTGAAGCAATAAATATACACTGTATTATAGTAAATGGTATGATATTAAAACATGATGAAAATAACCATAGAGAAACTAGCATAATTGTCACTTTTAAACCAAGAACAACATTTGGATTTGGCGACACGATCTATTACGAACCAGTTTATCCATTATTTTTCCCAGTGCATACAAATCAAGTTAATGAAATAATAGTGGAAATTAAGGATGAAAAAGGTAAGTTAATTAACTTTGATTTGTCTGAAAGATCAGTGGTATTAGAGAAGAAGCCGTAGATATTTTTTCGGTATGAAGTAGTCATATTATATAATAACGTTAATAGTTTTTTAAATATTAAAGTTTCATGTGATAAAGATGATTAATATTTCTATAGAAAGTGCAATGAAATATTTAGAAAAAGAACTCAATGTTTCAGCTACTTTAATGTGTCGAATTTGGAGATGTGTGTCTAAATTTTTAATTAGACTATGTTGTTGCACATTGCCGATGTCAGGGCGATAATTGTGTTTTAATGATTGGATAACCATTAAAACTTTATAGAGATATGAGCACAAATAAAAATCAACTGATGTCTAATATGACGATCATTTACTCTTTAATAAAACCAAATAGAATGCCTTTGTTTAACACCACATTCCACCATTCCATCACATGCAAAATTTACACCACCACGATTACATCATCTAAAACTTTTTCGCTGAAAATCTGAAGATATCTGTCTGGTAAGGTTACTTTAAAATTTCCAGAAGTAATTACCACTTTGTATCCATACCGTGTATCATTTATTTCAGCATGGTCTATGGGATAGGTCTGTCAAATTGTAAGTTCGGAAAGTTTCTTAAATTGTTGGGTTCCGTTTAATACATTTAGCAACTGGTCCATCTTTATTATGTACAATATTTTATTTTTTACGCATTCAAATTTCTTGAGCTGCTCTCTGCAACTGCTTCCAAACGCAATTTTTTGTAGTCACTTTTTGAGGATGAGCTCGAATCGGCAGTTGATGTTTTCTGTTTGACTGTGCATTTAATTTGCCGTTTGTTTTCTGATAACTGGGGGCTGCTCCCAAATGCAACTTTTTGTTCTCACTTTTTGCGGCTGCACACAAACGCAACTTTTTGCAGTCACTTTTTTGCGGCTGCGCTAGAATCGGCAGCTGATGTTCTGGATCAGGAAAGCAACGGTAATTTTTTCTGATGGTTTTCTGATGGTTTGGGCATTCAATTTGCCGTTGATTTTCCGATGTTGGGGGCTACGCTCTAACTGTAATTTCTATACTACTGTTGTAGACATAGTGATATAGATAGTGGAAAGGCATAATGCTAAAGTGTTTGTTCTTTTGTGCATTTGATAATTACAAACAGTGGCGTTTATTCCATAGACTTCCATAAACGCAAGGTAAGCAATATTTACCATATATATATATATCTGTGTGTGTGTGTTTGATCGATCCTGTATAGTTTTCGCCTTAACTTTGAACACATTTTATTCTGAGATTCCCGTTTCCGATTCGAGAAACAGAGTTTTCGTTACTCCCGTACTGTACACACACAGTGCTGCTATCTAATATTTATTTCCATAAATGGGAGCGACTAGCGAAGAATCCAACTCGCAAGCAGCAACACTCCACGCGCTCGAGGGTAAGCAGTTGTTCTGTTTGCGTTCTCCAGTCCTACATATTTAATCGGAAAGTGGATGAAAGTTTTCGGGAAAATGGCAGTTTCCTTATAATTTGTAATATGCTCTCTAAATAATATTCACATTAATATTACATTCGTTTCCGTTTTTATAACTAATGTTAAGTATTATAAAACAGTAAATACATTTGGAGAGTAAGCACAGTTGAAAGTTGCATTTGTTATTAGAAATTGAAAATGGAACCACAGCCCAGCAGTAGCACGACTGAGTGTAAAATGGAACCACAGCCCGGCAGTAGCACGACTGAGTGTAAAATGGAACCACAGCCCGGCAGTAGCACGACTGAGTGTAAAATGGAACCACAGCCCAGCAGTAGCAAGACTGAGTGTAAAATATGCGACTTTCTGAAGTGTAAATTTGCATTACGATCATTCGAAGAGAAAAAGACAGTAGCTGATTTAAATTCTTGCTAGAAAAGTATCTTTGAATTAGTATTCTGGGTTAAATTATTGAGCTTATATAAAACATTGTACTGCAGGGGTTCTCAAACTTTAGTTTACTTTATTTTATCATGCCTCCCTTCTGCAAAAAATACTATGCACCCCCTCCCCCTCATGATACAAATTAATTATTATAAGGGTAAAACAAAAACGAACAAGAGTCCCAAAGGTTTTATTTAATCATTACATTTTAATGCTTATTAAACACAAATGGTGGTGAACAAATCAATCAATGAGACAGATGAGCTTGCATATTTTTAACAAGATTCACAGTTCTTGATTGAATAGAAGAAATTGCACAACGTAAATCACTGGCAATATCGAGTTTGCTTCTATATTTTGGCGCCCGCGCCCACCTTAGCATGTTGTCACGCCTACCTTGGGGAGGGGGGCGCCCCCCTCCCCTCACTTTGAAAATCAATGATTTATTGTATTGTAAAGTGTGTAATGTATCATATTTTAATGGCATAACTAAATGTTATCTCGAACACTGAAATATGTGGGGTTATTATATTGCCTGTCCTGTACAAAAAACTCACTACATGCCACTGATTACAAGGTAGTATGCATATAAGTTATACATAATATATAGAACTTTGGTCAGTTGGTAGTAAAGCGTAGTTCGTGTAGGATGTGTTATTGAGGTGAAATTATTTTCGATGTTTGTTTATTATGTAAATGCTAATTATGCATATTAATTCATTATGTGAATAAACGCTAAGTGTCCTTGATGTGATATGAAGCAAGGAGTAAATTCTCAATCCTACAGTTGTCTTCCAACCTCATTTGTTGTGTTCCATCGACCAATGGGTACTTAGTTTCATCTCATTACACACATACTAGATGCATGGGGATATTCATTATACAAATACTCGCGATAAGTTACTTAATATGTGATTAAAGAATTTTAATTATCCTGTGTGGTTATCGAATAAATCGTAAGTACTTCTTGCATGTAAATAATCTCTCTATATAATCATTATTTGTTATTCGATTACATACATTTACTTTTGATGGGTGATGATGGGTGCTCAATTCTCCTGATATTAGCAAATACCACATTCCATAGCCTATCATCCTAGACAGCTTTTTTTTTAGTTTTCTCAAAATATGGTTTAGGTGTTTTATAAAAACAAAAAGGTTAACCTACACAGATAACAATTAATCACGACATTCTTCAGAAGCGTGCAAGTGCGTAAGGAGTTGCTGTTTACACAACATGCTGATTACACAAGTACATGAATATTCATTGCTGATTATGCACATGTGTACATAGTCATTGGGTGAAGAGTAAACATGTGTACTTGATATGTAATTACCCTCGATAGGGACTTGAAGAGAGACTACCTCCTCCCTTCATTGAACCGAGGTCCGACACCTTAACCCTAGACTCCTCATCCATACTTAGTTGTTACATCAACATAAACAATTTTTTTATTTTTGTCCTGAGGAAAAGTCTAATCAAGTTCCAACACCTTAATCCTAGACCTCCTAGTCCATAGTTAGTCAGTTTCCAAATGAAAACAAACTTTTTATTTTTCTCCCTGAGGGGGACTCGAACCGAGGTTCGAAACCTTAAACCTATATCCTCTTACCCATACTTAGTTGATATGCGAATAAAAACACTTCTTTTCTTTTTGCTCTGAGGGGGACTCGAACCAAGGTTCGACAGCTTAATCCTATAGTCTCTTACCCTGGTTGCAATCCAATGTGGGTTACATCACAGACTGACTGCGAACTGCTGTCGACTGCTTCCAAAGTTGTAGTGTATATTTTTTAACTAATATTCCTCCCTTATATATGGTAACTCAGTCCAAGATGGCCGTGGAGGTAACACCCATTGATATATGCGAACGGACTTCAATCGAGATCTAGCTGTCATAGGGAGAGGATGTGTAATTAGAGTTATGGTACATGTAATAGGTAATTATGGTAGAGAGGATGTATAATTAGTCTTGTTATGCGAGTGTCCACATAAAATGTAGGTATCCTGAACTGTAATCGAACCTAGTTTCAGCCCACCCACTGGTCGTCCGAGCTCCCATCCTGTCGACCCTCCATCCCATGAAGTCCGCCAAAAAATTCTTGAAATCTCTGATAGTTCCACAGGGGGAGTGTGATAGAGGGGTTGGGGGTCGTTAGACAGGGGTGTGGGGAAGGGTATAGTGCTCCACTCATCAGTTGTTGTTCGGCAGATGATGGGTTAACACATGTGATTGCGCAAGTGCACAAATAAAATATAAGTATCTTGAACAGGAATCGAAACTAGTGTCAATCTGCCTACTGGCAATAGCACTGAGCCTGAGGGGGTTAGGAAAAAAAATTAACTACTCTTTGCGGGAATCGAACCCCGATATCAATCCAAAAATAATAATTTAAGTACTCTGTCTGGGGAATCGAACACAATACCATCCAACTCACTGGCAATGCCACAGAGGCTGATAGGGTTAGGAGAAAAATTAAAAAAATATATCCTATCTGAGAATCAAACCCGGTATCAATCCAAAAAAAATAAAAAATAAATTTCAAGTACCCGGTCCGGGAATCAGACCCAATACCATTCCACCCATCGGCAATTCCACGGAACCTGAATTGGTTAAGAAAAAAGTAAAAAAATAATTAAGTACCGTGTCTGGAAATCGAACTCAATACAAATCCGCCCACCAGTCGTCAGAGCTAGTCAGTCTGGCATCGCCCCAGCCAACGACATCCTCTAAAACAACTGCTCACATCTCCGACAGTCCCACAGGGGGACAGGGAAAGGGGGATAGGTGAAAGTACACATGCAACTGCATTTCCCCCTCCATTCCTCCTCAGTTGTGAAGCAGCTGTCGACAGACCAACCCCTCAGTTGCGGTTAGGCAGTCTATACGTCAACATTGACGAGACAGCACGTGTGATTGCATAAGTAAATGCAACTGCATCCCCCGTCCACTCCTACTCAGTTGTGATCCAACACCCAACAATCTAACACGTGTGATTGCACAATAACTTAAATTCCCAAAATTGCCTTGTCCATGAATAGAACCTGGTACTCCCAAAAATTTAAAAATAAATTAAATGCCCCAACCAGGAATCGAACTCAAAAACAAATATTTCCAAAATTGATATCACCAGGAATCAGAAAATGAATAAAAATTTCCAAAATTTCCCTGTCCGGGAATTTAACCCGGCGTTCTCGAAAATTCCCAAAATTAGCCTAACCAATAACCCAAAAACAAAATTTCCCAAAATTGCCCTGTCTGGGAATCGAACAAAAATAAAAACAAAAAGTAAATGCTCTCACCAGAAATCGGACCCCGTAGCACTTCGGCCACCAGTTGCTAGAGCTACCCACTCTGGTGGTGATCCAGCCCACGATGTTCGTCAAAACAATTTCTGAAATCTTCGGACAGGAGGGCGTTGATCGGGGAGAAGGGGAAATGCATACCTCTCCACTCCTCAGTTGACATCCGAGAGCTGACGAGTCAAGATGTATAGTTACACGCAGTGAGACGAAGTCACCAATGTCCTTTGGGCCCCTTTTGCCCAGCCTCAACCAACAGCCAATCACTGCACAGGGGGTGGAGGGGTAACCCACCATCAGCCGAAAGTCAATAACAGCATGCCTCTCAGGTTCGGGGGGAGGGGTAAGGGGCACAAGACTTCGGCCAATCACATCACAGAGGGAGTGGGGAGGGGATGGAGGGTCTGAATTAACCTTGGAAGGATAGCACCAATTAGTATCCCTCCCTTAAAAATACTTTTGCAGATTAGTCAAGTGGGCACTTGTGCCACTCTTACTTCTTGATTGCTGTACTGGCCCGCTCCTCTTACTTACATTACTTTGAGAAAAGCCGCCGCGTTTCAGGCTGCAACTGATAGCGCGCGCGTCCATAAATCATTTACCTACTGTTCATTTACCTACTGTTGCCGGGAGACGTCTGGGCACGCGAGTCTCCTCCTGCTTCCTAGTCTGCAGCTCGGCACGGACCAGTTTGTAGCGGAGCTGCAAGTTTTTTTTTATTTTAACACCTAGACGTATGTAGACCGCATGTTACATAACCTACTATTATACACGGAAAGAATGCTTACACGCAGCTTAATTGAGTAGACGTAAATAAATGGATATTAAATTGTATAGTATTATATGTTGTAGCAGCGACATTGTTACATTTGCATTATTTCATTTGGTCTCTTATAAACACTGTGTGTGTATGGTTCTCTCACTGACCGCCGTATATCTGGCTGCTCTTGCAGTTGCCCTTTGAAGTGGCTCGCGTAGACAACAGTTTTTCGCCTCCTCGTCACAACATATAACGACCGACTTTATTATTTCGCGTTCTCTACTGTTGGAAACTTTTCCATACCTCTGCGAACGTCCTTCGTCCTCTATTGCCTTAACATATAACTGAGCCCGGCGTAACTGATGTTTGTGTAATAGATGATAGCACGACCAGATCTGCGCGCACATGTCGGTCTCCCTTGCTTGGCTTACTCCGCTTCTAGGCAATCAGATATGCCAGGACGTCACCCGGCTGTAGTACTCTGTCCTTCACTTACACTCGCTCGCGCGGCGTAACACTATTATAGGCTGTTCATGGTAAAGTGAATACTTTTTAAGGCCCTCCCAAAGGGCATTATCCCGTAATAAACGTATTCTATTGCAACATCAAATGCTATTTTTTGAGTGTCATGGAATGTATACACTGTGTTTATTAGTCATACTGCAATGTTTACATTTAAAAGTGGCGGAAAAGTAAAAATTAATTGAAAGAAAAAGTTTAGCAGTGCCTTAAAAAAGTGCTCACTTTACCGTGAACAACCTATATGTGAATTTATATATTTCCTATATGTATATAACGGAAGTATATAACGGAAGTTTTAGCCATCGGATAAAGACCTCAGAATAAGATAAGAAGTTCGTAATTCTATTAAAGACCCGAGTTTTAGAAGCGAATTAGTGATGTTCGTACATTAATTTCACACTCTTGAGGATGCATATGCAACTGATACAAAGTTTTAAGCAACGTGTAACTGTTAGGTACTGTTTAGGGACCTGAGTTCGGGACTTGAAATCGTAAAAAAAAAGTAATTTTCTCATGGACTTATAAAAATTCTGACGGTTTTCTAGGTGAGGGAGAATTATATATATATATATATATATATATATATATATATATATGTGTGTGTGTGTGTGTGTGTGTGTGTGTGTGTGTGTGTGTGTGTGTGAGTCGATGTTCAGACATTGAGAAGTTAGCATCGACTTGAAAGCATTCTCTCGCTATACAGTAAAGATGAATTGTGAATACAAAGGCCTGCCTTTGACTTCAAAGAACATGGAGCCGCGACCTGCATCATCGCTGCCTGATTGCGGACTGTGTCTATTCTGAGACCGAGTTTTTCCTTCGGTCAGAATGCTCAGCGACGTGGGAAATCGCCCGTAAGATGAGTCCTTTTCGCGCGATGACGCATTACGACAATGGCCACACATGCAGTCCATGCAGGGCGATACATAGAAGAACCACATCAAGATCTGCAGAGGTTCATCTGCTGGGAGCCAGCAAGTGGTTTCGCCAATATCCCCTTCTGCATAGAAGGGTACTGACTCAGCAGGCGATTATGGCGAGACAGTTAATGCTGAAGACGGAATGAACGACCTGCGTCGTGAAGTAGAGTCGGGTTGTGTAGAATGTGCACTTGCAAGACGTTCACGTGAAATCGATGAACAAAATAAACGGCCATCGACTGTAAATACTGATGACCAAGTGACTTCTGCAGAGAAGAGTAAACTTGATACTGAAAACGGAAAAGGAAGTGAAGGATATTATGAATACATCATTAATGAAAATGAACATGAAGACAGTTTTGGTGCTGAAGGCGATGACAATTTCCTCAATGCACTGACAAACACCTCTACCACATTTGCTTCAACGAGCAACATGAATAAGGCAGAAGATGCTGAGGATACTGGCAACCTATTTCCCGAATACCCGAACGTACTTATTGATAGACCTAGACATTGGATCGCCTTTCAAGTTCGAGATTTCTCGCACATTGACTAGATATTTTCAATCATTAGAGAACTAAAGGATCGGGGATATATTGCATGATGTGGTTAAATGCTTTCTTCTGAAATTGTAATTACAGGCTAATAATAAATTATTATAAAATCATCGTTTTTCTTTATTTTGTGTGCCGTATTCTTTCACAACTTTAAAGTGGTTATATGGGCACTCTAATATTAAGGTAAAGATCCGCGTACATAATATTAATGAAGACTTTAAGTACAAAAAATTAATGGATAGTGGACTGCATACAAAATATTAGGACTGTCAACATGTACAAACTGGAGAAGGAATGTAATTTTTTTACATATGGGTGGGGACAAACCGATGGATTGAGCAAAGGATCGATCGAAGTATTGGTATTGATCAAAGAATGGTGGAAAATTGGAAGCTTGATGGAAAGATTGCGAGATTGATGGAAAGTTTGCGAGATTGATGGAAATATTGTACTTAAGATTGAAAGATTGATTAAAAGATTTAAAGATTGTGAAATATTGATGGAAAGATTGGAAGATTTGTGGAAATATTGCAAAAGATTGCTGTGTATTGCAGAGGAGAATTGCGAAAGATTGATGGAAATATTGTGATATCTATGGAAATATTGCGAAATATTGAAGTAAAGATTTATGGAAAGATTGCAGAGCGTGCGGAGCAGATTGCGGAGCTGATTGTGTAGCGATCGGAACTCTAGACTAAGATTGATGGAAATATTGCTGTGGCTTGCGGAGGAGGATTGCGAAGGATTTATGGAAAGATTATGAGATTGAGGAAAAGATTGCGAAATATTGCTGGAAAGATTGCCAAAGATCGTTGAGGATTGATGGAAAGATCGTAGGAAAGATTGGAAGATTGATGAAAAGATTGGAATATTATAGAAAGGTTGTTGGAAATATTGCAACATTGATGTAAAGATTGCGAAAGACCGATGGATTGTTGTTCAAGAAGAGCACGGGAGACTGTTTATTACCAGAGTTGCCCTCGTACAGTCCAAGTCTCAAGGGCCTGACAATATTGGTATTTAAATTAACACCATGTATGTCTAAGTGATGGTAGATGGTGATCCATCCCCAAGATTATAACTCGTGCATGTGATCGCTGTTAGTATGATGGGCTTGGATTGGTCACATATACATACATTTTAAAGAATCCGAGTAGTATACTTATGCCTATAAAACCGTTGAGGCAGTGAATAATCAGCAGATCCTGACATCGTGCAATAATTAAACTTCAAGAGAGGAGATCAGAAATATAGTTGAGAGACTTTTGCATGGTCCCGCAATAGTCTGTTTATAATTTCGGTAGAAGTTAAAAAATTATTATTATTATTAAATTGGATAATAAATACACGTCTTTTGATTTGACATATCCTATAAGTACATATAAAACCGATATGGCTACCAGAAACAGACATATATGCTTGAAGAATTGGTGGGTGTAACTGCTGAGCACATTCGGGTACGTTCGATGTTCCGAGTCGAAGGCTCCCGAGCATCCCCTGAATCAAGCCGAAGATTGCCGAGCTCGTCCTAGTCGAGCCGAAGATTGTCAAGCCTACAGCCGCACAAGACGAATCCAAACTCCCATTTAAAATATATTGCGCCAAACTCATCTTTATAATTCTACCTATGTTGTTTTTATCTAGGGAAGGGAAGGGCATATGTCCCGATTCCCCCCTCTTCCTCCCCCCGGCTCTGCTCCTGAATGTGTACACTATGTATACCTGTTAGCTGAGTTATCCTTTACTTAAGTGTTTACTTTCACATACATAATTATCGATACCTTCGTAACTTCCCAGTTACGTAATGGTTTCATTAAACGTGACATCAGAAAAAGACACTACAAAATCGAAACGATTTGTATCATAGGCTGTTGCATCTTTTGTAATAACGAGCACCGTTGGAGATGCCTTTATATTGTAATACGTGACAGATCAACGATAAATGTGCCAGCTTGTATTTTCTCGAACTTACAGATTCAGAGTCGACATAGCCCACGCGAGACTGATAGAAGTATATCCAATTTTCCAAAGTCGCAAAGAACTGGGGATCACACACTGTAGCTTAATTTAAGTGAGAACATTCACAGTATGTGTTATCCATAATTATCGTTTATTTGACTGTTATTTGAGTCTGTACGGAAATGCGGCATGTTGTACGTAAATGCAGACAGTAAATTATACATTCTGAAATTTTACAGCTTGTTTTACTTGAACCTAGTGCCTTTCATTGTTTACGCATGTAGAACTATGGTTTTCTGGTTGAGTGATGTCGCGTCTCACACAAAACTAACCAGAGTATTGGCTCCGATAAAATATGTTGACACGACTATTTGTAAGTGGATGTTGTGATAAGAATTGAGTTACATACTTAGTAAAAATATTAGTGTCCTTTTATTGATTCATTTGATATTTTTATAAGGAGTGAACCCGTTACCAAAAAAATTTTGATAGGAAACATGTGAAGTTATGCAGCGCGCAATGCTGGTATAGGCTGTTCACGATAAAATGAGCACTTTTTAAGGCCCTCCAAACAGGCATTAACCGCTAATAAATATATCTTATTGCAGCCTAAAGCGTTAAATTTTGGTGGTGGTGAAATGTATGCACTGTGTTTATTGGTCACATTGCAATGTTTATATTAAAAAGCAGCAGGAAAATGGAAATTCGATGAAACGAATAATTTATAAGAGCCTTAAAAAGTGCTCACTTTACCGTGAACAGCCTATATAGGCTGTTCACGTTTATTTCAGCACTTTCGATAGCCTTTGAAAAATATCACTGCCCCTACCTGCATATAATTTCAGCGGCACATTGACTGGTATGTGGCTAGTAAAGTTGGTAACGACGGAGAGAAAGTAGTTCCATGTCTTAACGTCGAATTAAAAGAGTTTGGTCAACATTTGTGAATACAGAAATTATTTCTTTTGCTTTCTGTTTTTTTTTCCCCAGATTATATGTGTAAGAATTAGCAAATTTGTAAAATATTTACTTTTCCTGTAATTTGACAGTTTCACTTGGCCGACGCATGAATAAAGTAATGAGGCCCACGGCAATGTTAATTTCACGTATGGTGGAAGAATACACATTGTGCATACAAGCAGATCTTCAGCAGGGCTTTCAAAAGTACTCAGTTTACTGTGGACAGCCTTTAAGTGAAGTATCCGCCTATGCTTGCGTCATACGCACAAGCGGTCGAGTTTTGTCGGCCGGACGGTTTCACCTTACTGCTTTCTACCATTACTCGTAGGACCAGGCTTCAACCTCGGGCACCAAGAGTTGACACAGTCCTTCGAGAAACGCACTATCGTACGATATGTCTATTTTTCTGAGTGCAGCTATCATCGTTCAGCGAGTTACAATCTACAATAGATTTGTGGACAGGCTTGCTGTGACACCCCAATTTACAACTGTAAGTTGAACGGAGCTATATTAATTAACACTGGACTCTTGCGAGTCCGTAAAGATAGTATTTCTATGCTTAACGATTGCGTTTCGCCATAAATTATATGTTAGTTGTGATTTTGTTATGTTACAGTGCTTATAGTAATAAAATACGGCTGTTGGCTATGAGTTCCCGGGTATGAACTCACTGGTCCAATACAGTTCGACAAGATGTGGTCAGTCAACAGCAAACTTGTTCACATTTTTGTTGCACATAGGAATAATATAATCACTCTTACGGGGCCACGGTGCTGTAGTGGTTAGACCACTCGCCTCCCACCAAGGCGAACCGGGTTCGTTTCCCGGCGGGGTCGCTCCCGGATTCTCGCATGTGGGAATTATGCCGGACGCTGCCCCTGATCGGTGGGTTTTCTTGGGGATCTCTCGTTTCCCCCTCCCTTACATCCCAACGATGCTCCATGCTCACCTCGCTTTACCCTCATCAGCTTTCAAGACCTCGATTTTAAGAGCCGCCCAAATCTCTTCACTTACTCACTCATTCATCACTCTTGCCACTAACACAATGCCCAGATTATGTGAAATCATTCTGTAAAGTGATATCAATAGTAATAATAAAAACCCCAATATCATCTATGATCATATTTCAGCATGGGTGACTATTTTTAACATTGTATTTTGTAAGTTTCTGGGGTGGGGGGAAAGACACTCATCTTAATCTTACAAAAATATATAATAAATTACAAGAGAAAACGTTTTTATCGCCCCACATGCACTTTCGACATGCCTCATTTGTCAGAGAAACTGATGATTCCAGATGCAATTCTGGAGGACGTTTTCGAGAAGCGATTCTGGTTTGAGCGGGTGGAGCTGCTGTTTCGGGCGGCGCCGACAAGAGGTGAAGATGACAGTGACTTAGGCTCCACGACATCCATCGGCTGGCGAGCCGACGAAGCTACTCAAGTGGATCTGACCATCAGACGAGTCAATAACCGCGAACGATATACAGACGTCATCGTTAAGTCATGGACACCAGTACCCCCTCCGAAACCTTGCAAGGTAGAGAAAAAAAAGCTCATTTTCGAGAGGGAAAAAGAATATCACGAACCGTACATGGAACGTGTTTTCGAAGCGGAAGAACGTCCGAAAAGGGCAATAAGAAAAGATTTCAAATTCTTATTTGAAAAACCCACATATTATGACGAACCGTATGTAGAAGAACTGTGGGATATAATACCAACATCCACAGGAGAGGCAACAGAGCTTGCTGATAAAACAGTAGACACAAAGACAGAAGCTCCAGAGACCGAACCTTCTGTAGGTGTTCCAGATGAAAACAACATAGGAATACAAACAGATATTGCATTGGGAGTAAAACTTACAGCAGAGTCCATTACCTCTGTTGATGAAACTTCAGCAACAGTTAATGAACACGGCAATGAAGAAATTATAACTACAATACCTCAAGAAGAAGAAGAACAGAAAGAAGATGAACAAGAAGAAAAAGAAGACGTTAGAGAAGAAACTGAAAATGAGAAAGTAGTAAATGAAATGATTAAGGAAACCTTTGTGGATCCAATAATAGAAACTGTTGGAGTAAAATCTGAAGAAACGGAAGAACAGGATCAGTCTGTAAAAATGGCTGCGCCTGTAGGTCATACTATACTTTTGTTTACTGAACCGAGGATTTACTACGAACCATACATGCGTCGTTTGGTAGCGGAAGATGTTAGATTACAAATGTTCACTTGGGATAATAACACTATGCCCGATGTACCAGAAGAATTAAGTCTACCAATGTGGGATCATTATTTGATGATTAAACAGGACGCCATTCCACAGCAATTTGATGAAAACTGGGAATGGCTGGTTAAAAATAACGAGTCTCTTTTTCTGGGGAAAGATTATGAGATTGCACTTAGTCAATATTTCATGGACCCTTCAGGCGACTTCGGTTTTCTTTCTGGCCCAGTACCTGAAATCAGGAGCCTTTCATCAGCCATAGCTCAGCGCTGCCCAGAGATTGTGGACTTACTTCACAAACTCGGTCCAGAAAAGTCTAGGCAGTGGCTTTCTTTTCTTGAAAAGGAATTATCGTCTGATGATGTATCAGATGTTGACGTCGAAGGACTTCTAACAGAAGTATTTCCAGATGTTAAAGAAAGGACCGTTGCGATGCACTTGCCAGAACAGAGTGCAAATGGCAAGACTTTGATCTTACAGTTTGGCGACATGAAAGTTGTTATGACTTGCAAAGAAAACGCATCTTCAAATTCTTTTCCAGTTACCACAAATCTGACGTTTCATTTCTCTAACTTTACACAAAACTCCAGTATAAGGCATAAGATCATAACTGATATACAGAAAGCTGGGCTGTGCACAGTTACTGTTTTAAGATGCAAAGAAATGTTTATCTTGTCAGTGGGAACAGACTGCATAGTAAATAAAGGATTGTATTTAGACCCAAGAGAGATTCCTAGAAAGATTGTGTCTTACCAGTTAAAGAAAAATGAAGAAGTACATGAAGAATCGGAGAAACTGCTACGACAAGGGGATACGCCCCTCATAATTACTGTCCCAGATGCATCTGAAGATGGGTTAAAGCAGAGTTTGGTAAGTTATGTTTTAAAAATAACTTCAGTTAAATTAAGTTACTTTAGAAAGTAAAGTAACTTCAACTACTTTCCGTTACTTTCGGATAAAATTTAACTGGGCGTTAATTGTAAAGTAACTTAACAGAACCCCGTTACTCTCTAGGTGACATTTATATGTGTGGATCTCCTTTAGCTCACAACAAAGTTAAAAAAAAAAAGTGATAAAACATACTATATTTATTAGAGTAGACTGTAAATAACATTATTATAAGAATAAAACGAACACGTACACAAGCAAGAAACATGTAAATCTTGTTACTATAAAACTAATGAATTGGCATAAACACAATCATTTTCTTAGCTAAGATTACTCCCTAACAGTTCGTACAGTCAGTGAAGCAGTAAGGTGCTTTTTTTTTTCTCCATTAGACGAGTTACTTTTCAGTACTTTGATATTTTAGGTGTATAACATTTTATCATAGCTAATTTCCTAATATCATAAATCTAACACTCCACTACACAGAACTTCTGCAGCTCTGTATATACTAAATGTTAAAATATTTTATTGAACAAACTGTGTGTTTACCAGTAAAGTCATTTAGTAGTAATAGTGTCAGTAGCATAAGAAGAGTAATTAGTGTATTCAGGATTTCAATACAGAAAATTTAACTCTTATGTTTTAGTAATACCTTTAACAAAATCGAAACATATAATAAGACGAGTTTCTTGTCAGTGGATATATCACGTGAAGAATTTACACTGAACAAAAAATACGAAATATTAAAAACCAAATAAAATTGAAGTGGCGTCATTCACGCAGGATTTTTAAAATATTCCTATAAAACAGTTCATATAGTCACAATAGAAATTTTGTTTTCCAAAACTAAAATTACTTTTCATAATTAATCATAACATTATTATTATTATTATTATTATTTTTATTTTTTTTTTTTTCTCGAAACGCCGTATCACAAGACATACATAACAAGCGTTTCATACTGTCGTTAACATTAAAAGTACCATGTTATTGATTTTAATTAAACTTACACTTAGGTATATGCATAGGTGTATGTATACGTGTATATATGTACAACACTGTACTAACTTCATAGCATGAATTAAAATCACTGAGTGAAGCACTGTGCTGTCAGTAGTTTTCGTGTAAAATGTTTACCAAATAATTTTTCTCGTAAGCTATTTGTAAATTAAATAACAATGAAACGTTAGTTTAATTTGCAGAAATCAAACATAACAAAAGTATGGTAGTGTTAAGTAGTTTCTTACACATGTTTACATTAAAATAGTACCAGTACTCACATCATTCGAACAACGCTTTATTGTGTGCATATGATACAAACACACCCGCGCAAATTATGGGAATTTTTTTATATTTAGGTTTTTACTCATGCTAGAAGACGTTCTTGATGAATATAAATTTTTGATAAAGCATAATAAACGTTTACCTGTAACATTTGCTTGTCGTCATGTTAGAAACTTTATAAGAAATAATCTTTAAGTTTAGGTAATGACAAGCAATTTTTCACCACTATCCGTGTCCATTTTAGCATCTCGAAAGCACTAGTTATTAGGCATGATTCACAAGCAAGAAAAAAATAATCATGATGCGGACAAGACAAATATAGTATATTCGCGGTTTCTTCACACGTTTTGAATCAAACCTTTGAAAAATTATTCCATGTATGACGCGTTTAATTATTTCGTAAATATGCCATGCATCATGACCGTTTTACACTTCTGTTAACATGAAATTATCATATTTATCGCAAAAAGGAAGTTTTACCTGCATTTTATTTATAAATTATAGTATTTAATTTACAATACATATGAATAAAAACAGTTACAAAACACGTGTGTTGGTAGCGCCTAGTAAGAAATAGTTCTCATGCAAAATATTATTACAACTGAGTGCCGACGAATTCGGAGCGTTGTCCCTTGGTGTAATTAGTTAAGCTTAGTCTGTACGAGGCGGGGGAACATCATGGCAGTAGAACTTAGCAGGGTTTCAGAAAAGTGTGGAGCAACCGTGAATGGATTATAGATAGTTTACCGAATAACTTTTATGTGGGATTTAATGGGTAGTGAACGAGAGATTCATTGAACTGTCATAAGGGCCATGGTGAAAATTATTTATTCTTAACGAAAAGCAAGATTCATTTATTTCGATAACGCAGGATATAAAGAGGAACTGTGTAGTGATCACACGCGCACCTTAGTCTTTGTATAAGTTACGCCCTTATGCTCTTACGGCAAAGAGTACACTGAAATTCCCATCAAAATGTGTGCTTTGACCATTTTCTTTTTCTTCCAAAATTATTGTTGTTAAATTAACATTCGTTATATTGAAGTAAAATAATTTTCAGTATCGCTACAGCCTTGATCCTACGAAAAAGGCTATCATAATTTATTTATTTGTTCCCAATACAAGTAGGATTGTAAATAAGCCACGTGTTAGTTCACCAAAGAAATCGATGTGAGTCACTGGATATTTTGATCTTTGTTGAGCGCAGCTACAAATCTACCGATAGGATATTTCAGAGTGCTGGTGTTAACCATATCGGAACAGTTCGTGAGCGCAGTAGATCAAATGCTAATATGTGTAAATTACATTCCCGAGTTACCTGTAATCACAGCAACGAACTTCTTCTCTTTGAATGCTAACATTTGTAATCGTAGAAGCACACTCTTATCTTCGAGTGCTAACAATTGACTGAATTTTTTTCCTGCCTCCTCGCATTTGCGGTCCAAACCTCTTACACCCCCCCCCCCCCCTTCTACATATTTCCCATCCTTTCATTCCTAGGGGGCCATATCAGTATTTTTTTCCCATCGTTACGAGCCGTTTATAGTAATTACGTCGTTAAAATAACGACTACGTTGAAGTTAGTGTCGGTGTCAGCATCTCATCTTAAGAATGTGATATAATTTGATTGTAATGTGAATTGTTTATTATTATCAGGAAAATAAGATATTTTTTCCAGTTATCTCTTACTACCAAACAATACGTAGTAGTATAAATGATTGTCAAATAAAGAAATGAAACTCTGTTTTAGCAGAAATGTAATTATACTAATAAAAATTCATTTAAATTAAAATCTTTCTAAATACTACATTATTTTGTAGAAAGTCTTAATCGTTTACAATGGTGGCGTACTAATCAATACAGCGAACCTGCTCGTTGTCATCTAAATATGCAACACTGTTTTTTCACCCAAATTGGTAGGCCTATATGAGGTTGTAAATCTCTAATGATGAACAAAAATATGTGTGTAACTGAATAGCCATGTAAAATAAATAAGCTAACAAAATGTGCCATTTTAAAATAAAATTTCAATTTTCTTTTCTAGGGCGAGGAATCGGTACAAATGACATCAGATGATGGTACAAGCGTTGATGCAGGTTTGTGTGGGGGTCAAGCTGAAACAGCGCCCATGAATGGGGTAGGGCAGCCAGATGGCAGAAGATCTGCAGGACTTCCGAATGAAACCGTTCAGGAAAGTAAAACAGGCGAGAGTCGGACGAAAGGTGCCAACATACAAACTCAAACGATGACAGTTCTGTCGGAAAACGAGATGGAGGTGATATATTGTGGTGCAGGTCAGCTAGATCCTCGCTTTCCACCACGGGCGAGCGGAGCAGGATCTAGGGCTCCAGAGCGCGTGCTGTGCTCTAGCGACGTGAAGGAGACTTCCGAGAGGCATAGCCAAGATTCCCGCCCAAGGCAAGACTGCGAGAACGTTTGCAGCAGGGAGCTTCAGCAAGTCTTGTCGCTGCTGAAGCGCATGCAGAGAGAGACCCGATCGTCGGAGTCTCGTAGCAACAGCAGCAGGCAGAGTGGCCGCGGGAAGACGGCCAGCAGGCGCGACGACAGCTGCGTCAGGGTGGAAGTCCTGTCGCGTTCGCCTTCGAACAAGAAGATCTCGCCCGACGACGCGTCGGTGACGCCGGCCGATCAGTGCAGCTCGCAGTCCGCAGACGACTCCACGTCCAGTCAGACCAGCGAGCACAACACACCGACCTCGAACAAATAGAATTATAGTTTCGGAACAATCCACCCGTCACGAGGTACTTCTCGCAAATACCTAGCAGTGAGAAAAAAGGACAGTCTATTGTTAGAGGTTCCTACTACTTGCAATTCCTGTATGGTTCTGCTCCACATGCTATTATAAATTATTAAATGCATTTTCTTTAAGAGCTCTTGTTATTTTCCAAGTGGTTTTGTTTCTCAGTTAGAAAATGCATGTTCTTTCATATTTGCCTAAAGAAAATTCATAATATTTCAAATAAACGAATTTAACTATTCTGCAGCCAGAAGAATTGTGCAATGTTTTACCTTGCACCTTTCAATTTGCCGTAATCAATTCTATGGTTATTAGCTAAACTATTTTCTCATATGCAGAAGAATC
Source organism: Dryococelus australis (assembly GCA_029891345.1). Taxonomy (NCBI): domain Eukaryota; kingdom Metazoa; phylum Arthropoda; class Insecta; order Phasmatodea; family Phasmatidae; genus Dryococelus; species Dryococelus australis. The sequence goes on along the minus strand of CM057005.1, from coordinate 73,449,203 downwards.
TGAACAGGTGCGACAAGTTAAGCTAGCCTGTAAATAGTGTCTCAAAAGTATCCTGACGAGCCTGATGTCTTAATAGATAATAATGGTTAAAGCTAAAATAGGTGGAGGAAACTGGATAATTGTTTTATATTTTTGCATTTATAAGCAAGCATGTCTAATAATCCATATCATTGCAAAGTTAAATCTTCGCGGCTCAAAATTTGTTGCCATCTATGATTGCAGTTTACAATTCGTATCCGCAATATTTGTTTCAAATCCTGCTAAAGATATGCTTATTTAAGTGTTTGTACATGCAACAAGTCCTCGATACTTAAAGGTTTAATTCCACACCACACTACTGCTCTGCCTAACAAATGAACAGCTGCCACATTTTCATCTCACAAATTGACTAATAATCGATTGCTTCCTCAATTCTGTTACAAACATCTGGCATTTCTTCTTTTCACTAACAATCTTCAAGCAGAAACGGCGATGTAATTCAAAATGAGCTACTTTAGTAAGGGGAGGGTGGTGAGTTATAAATACTGAAAGCTGCTTACCTGCTTGTACGCTAGATTTACAACTTCAAAAACTTCTGTCGAACAAATGGCACAACTCGTAGAATGACATTCATGACTTCAAATCCTCTCGAATTCTCGATATTTTCAGTGTCATGTATAGTTCATTTTTAGGTTTTCACTTGCAGAATCAGGCCAGAAATTACATTTTTCCTTCCCAGAGCTAGCTTTTGGGTACGTCTCAGTGTGATGCCCAACAAATGATTTAATATATTGGGTTAGCCAGAAGCTTTTTCGAGATAGTACAGAAATAATTTTTGTCAATCTGCTAAAAAGATTTTCTTGGTGAGTTCAATACTGTTTCTTTCCTGGCTGAGTTAGCAATTGTGTTGAAAATTAAACCATAAGATATGGAATAAACCAAAACAAACTTTATTACGCATTGCGCACTACAAAATTATGCAAAAAAAAGTTTCTGGTAGGAATTCTGAAATCGCTGAAAAAGTGCACTTTTCTGATGTTAGCTTTTTGAGAATTTGTTGTTAGATCTTATTTCAACGGGTAAGGCTTCCTCGAACCTGGAGGCACTCTCATGAAAATGGCGGGGGACGCTCCTAAGTTCATTATAGAGAGAGTTTCTCTGGTTGCAAGTTGTCTCACCCTTCAGCTGCACTTCGAGGTAAGTTTTTGGTGGGTTCGTGCAGCTGGTGATGGCTCTCTTCGGAAAACCTGTGAATTTCTATACAAATGGAATTGGAAGATCATGATGGCTGGTCCATGCGGGAAATTATATCTACACTCCACGAGGTACTAGTTCACAATACGTGTATCGTGAGGGGCGGGGCTTATCGTCATGAATCCTTCACCAACTGACTCTGGAAAACCAGTAACTGTGGTTAAGCAGGTGGTATTGCATTAAACCTGAGATTCACACTGCCCAGGATATGGATCAGGAGTTTGTGGCGAAATAACTGTGATTCCAGCCCGAAACACAGCAGACCCTACGAACTAATGGCGACAACTGATGAAGGTTTTATTTACCTAAATATTTGGTTTCCCGCCCCACACATGCACAGTGTAGCCATGAGGGTGCAGGCCAATGCATACTTCATCAGTGAACAATGTTTGGACCTACTACTTCCACTTCGCATGTGGGAATCGTGCCGGACGATGCCGCTGGTTGGCGGATTGTCTCGGGAACCTCCCGTTTCCCCCGCTCTTACATTCCGGCGCTGCTCCATACCCACATCGCTTCATCCTCTTCGGCTCTCAATTTCAATATCTCGTTGTTAAGAGCCACCCAAATATTTCCACTCCATTAGTACTTCCGCATCTAACGTTAATGTTAGGTTGTCCACCCGACATGCAATGTTCTGTGACATTAACCTAATGCAGGGTTATTGTAAGGTCTCCGACCTAGATACAGACCATCATGGAATCTGTTACGCAGTGTTTCGATGGACGTCAGTAGTAACTAGCAGCTATTATTGAAGAGTGATCTGCATTGACTGTACAGTTTCATCGTTAAGTTAAGCGTAGATATAGACTGTTCACAATAAACTTAGCACTTTTGAAATCAACCTCCTAATAAATTTGGTCACGATGGAGTGAAAGTAGTTTCATGTCTTAACGTTAAAATAAGTGTTCCGGGTAAGCAGTTGTGAATATGAAATTATTTTCTCCTGCCTTCCATTTTTTAATGTACATGAGTGTAATAATTAGCAAAGTTATTACTTTTTTTCTGATTATTTCACAGTTTAACTTGGCCGACGAATGAATAAAGTAATGAGGCCCATGGCAGTATTAATTTGACATATAATGGAAGAATACTAAATGCGCGTATACAAGTAGATCTAAAGAAGGGCTTTCAATAGTGCTCATTGTTTTGGGCCAGCTTATATCTTGCACGGTCGCCCATTTTGGTGTAGATCCTTTACCGAATATCTCATCTTGAACTTCCATTGCACTCTGGAAAAGTCGCCTTTATTGACATAGACAGTGTTGGCTACAGTCACTTGTTTCAAACCTTGCTGCGCCAAGTTCACTATTCTGATTAGCTCTACCAATTACAGAGCTCACCATGACATTTATCTGAAAATGCCAATAATAATGTGACCTATATAAAAACCTACATTTGTCTCCTCTGGTTTCGAAAAATAGAGGTAATTCTCTGATCATTTTTGGATACTGATTTGAAATAAAAATAGATAAAAATTTTCCCATGATAACAACTACCAATAATTAGTGCATTTTTAAACAGCAGAAATTCTAACTTCGTACTCATGCACATTGTTGATAACGAATCTTCCTAATTTATTAGTAAATTATCCTCATCGCAATGCAAAGAAAAGGTTTAGTTTAACTGTGTTGTTAGGTAGGTAGCACTGGAAGTTTAGTTGACAGCAGATACATTAGAGAGGAGCGAGTTGTTCAATCAATCAAGAATGAGGAAAGAATCGGTAATGGCGTGTGCAAAGGCACCATTTTGGCATTCTTCCAGAGTGATTTCCATAAACCATCAAAAATGAAATCACGGTGACCAGATCGAGAATAAAATCCGGGCCTACTGCATGTTGTTCAGTGTGTTATCGCCACCTCGCTCCATCCCAAACTACCCTGTTTGTTATTCAGGCAACAAAAACATGTTAAAACTCTTTTTATTGAAATGTGTCCCCTGCAAATGATAATTTTCAAGAAGAAAACATCTTATGTCCGAAAAAAAATAGCATTATCTTTAGATGTAAAAACCATTTAGAAAATCTTTTTTTATTCTGAATATTTCTACCTACACATCTGGTAATCGTATTTCCGATTGCATGTCTACAAATTCCCAGTACTGCCAACCTCCATTAGTAACAATCAGCTTCAGTTTCTGAACAAATACAGTCCCTATTAGAAACTCTATATTGGTTTAAATATCCATGGTGCATACTGTACACAGATGAGTAAGAAGTCGTATTACAAATTTACAAGTCTGGTTTTCAATTATATATTATAAAATACAACCACAATCCCTGGCGAACATGTTATACAACAAAGACTGTTAAAGTCTAGCCATACGACAATTTTCAGTGTTGCTAGTGGGCACTTTTAATTGTTTCATTTCCATAGGAACATGTCTGTTGTCCCAGAGTGGAATTATTCGAGCTGTTACAATCATTTTATGGCCAAAAATAAAATTCTGCTGTTAGAGGATCAAACTTTTTTTTTTCAGTATAAAAATGATGGTATTAATTTTGCTGCATCTAAGCCATATAGCTTCTTCAGATGAGTAATAACGAGAGCGAAGATTTTGCTGGCAAGTTCAGAACTTCTGACGGCGTGTGTGACCTATCAAACTGCTTGTCATAAATATTTATGTGAGTGCATGCCATTAATGTCTACAGTAAATAATAGTGATTTCTTCTAGACCACAGCTCTGAGAAAACATGACTGCAGATGACACGGATGAAAACAATTTAGAATGGGAGGACTTTGAACCGTCTTTTTCTCCTACGTTCAGCGACGAAAGAGGATGGAGTGATGACCCTGCCGACGACGTTCAAGTCGAGCGTGCTGCTGGCGTTGCCGGACAGCGGCGAGAGGCGAAGCCACGGCGGGGCAATGTGGTTGACGAGACGACGACCGCCGCCCGTCCGTACTACGAGCAGACGCCGTTGAGAACCTCGCGGCGGCACTTTCCTCGACGACGCCTGGTGTTCCTGCCTCCCGACAAACAGGAGATCGCCGAATCAGACACCGGGACATCGATGGCAGTGGCGCCGCCAAAAGGGTGGTACCTCCCGCAGGTTCCTCCCGGAGAAATGCCCCCTTTGGGGCCTCCCCGGCCTGTAACAGTGCCGCCGCTGGGGTGGTACTTCCCACAGGTCCCTCCCGGTGTGATTCCCCCCTTGGGGGGTCACGCCTGGCCCATGCCCGCCTACCAGAGCACCACCGACCCGAACACCGAGGCAAGGTTGCAGACAGCGGTCCCACCACTGGGGTGGTTCCTCCCGCAAGTTCCTCCCGGGGAGATGCCCCCCATGAGGCGTCCTGCCCGGCCCGCGCCCCGCTTCCGACGCCTGCCATTGTCGGCGCGCGCGCTTCCCCCGGGCTGCAGGCCGCGACAGGGGCTCCCGCAACGGCGGCCTCAGCGGTACCCAGGGGCGCCGCCCGGGGTGCTCGTAGCGAAGCCGGATGCGCAAGTGTCCCCTTGGCAACTGCTCTACCGGAGTCACAGATAGTGCTCCTCGCCTGCTGCCCCCTGGAATTGCGATATCCGCCAGTCGCTCTTCTGAGATGTCGATCTGCATCGATGGTCTCGTGTCGTATTGCCACCAGCTCATCTCAACTCCCTCTCAACACATTACACATTTGAAATAACATTATAAACTTGGTGTCTTTTCTTGTGTTGTTAATTTACTGGGTTTATTAAATATGGAGTCATATCCTCCAGCTCTCGAGACCTCGCTCTTAAGAGCCGTCCAAATCTCTTCACATCCTCCAGTTAGCGTACGTGCATAAGCCTACGTACTTATGAATGAAAGTTGGACACTGCATAAATTCATGCATGCATTCTCATTCGCACTTAGTTTACGTACATGTGTAGAAAAGAACAGTAGAATAGCTCAACTTTCACGTACGTACGGCTGAACCTCTCGGCCAGTCAGAACGTCCGGTTTAGTAATATATTTATTATTTTTACCAAACTGGCCAAGAAGAATAAATGAATATAAGAAATTCTTTTTTTCTTTGGCAAATGTTTCAAAATTTTGCCATGTTTTGAGCAAAGAATGCAAAAACAAAACACGAAATAATATCGCCTCAGGTTTATTGTGAATCCATCTTAAAGCCTGTTCCACACATTTCACTTTCTTGTACAAGAAGGTGCACGCGTTTCTTGTTCAAGTGAACTTGCATCGTGTGACTGGATAACTTGTTTGCAAGTGGCTTGCATACGACAGCTTGCGTGCTAGCTAGCATTATTTAGAGACTGTTCTATTTTTCGTTCACCTTCTTGTGCAAATAGTTTGTGTATATTTACGTCTTGTACGCTTATACAGTTACCGTACATTTATTTATGCTGATATTTTTAATTTGAGAGTAGAAAACAGATATTAATTCTGTACTAGTGATTTGTTAGGTTTTGTCAGATCTGTGTGTGGTGTGGTGGAAGTGAGTGACTGGCATGCTGCAACTTTCAAGTATTATAACTGTGTGCACAATATGTAGGCCTACATGGGACTTGAATACAAAAGGGTGTTCACTTTCTTGTTCACAAAAGATGTCCGTATGTATCAGACTTAAGGGTACCGCCTGCCTGCAGCTATTTTGCGTCTTCGAACTCTCGCTCTCTCATCGCTTGCCTCATCGCTTCAACGCCCATCACTTGCCTCATTGGCTCTACGCACGTCACTTTCCTCATCGCATATACGCTCGTCACTCGCCTCATCGCCTCTACGCTCATAACTTGCCTCATCGCCTTTATGCTCGTTACTCGCCTCATCGCCTCTATGCTCTTCACTTGCCTCATCGCCTATACGCTCGTCACTCGCCCTTCTCCTCTATGCTCGTCACTTGCCTCATCGCCCATACGTTCGTCACTCACCTCATCGCCTCTATGCTCGTCACTCGCCTCATCGCCTCTATGCTCGTCACTCGCATCATTGCATATATGCTCATCACTTGCCTCATCGCCTCTATGCTAATAACTTGCATCATCACCTCTATACTCGTCACTTGCCTCATAGCATCTATGCTCGTCACTCACCTCATCGCCTCTATGCTCGTCACTCGACTCAACGTCTCTACTATCGTCACTCACCTCATCGCCTCTACGCTCGTCATTTGCCTCATCTCCGCTATACTCGTCACTCGCCTCATCCCCTCTATACTCATCACTTTCCTCATCGCCTCTATGCTCATCACTTTCCCCATCGCCTCTATGCTCGTCACTTGCCTCATCGCCTCTATGCTCGTCCCTCGCCTCATCGGCTCTATGCTCGTCATTTGCCTCATCGCCTCTACGCTCGCCTCATCGCCTTTACGCTCGTCACTCGCCTCATCACTTGCCTTATCGCCTCTACGCTCGTCACTCACCTCATCGCCTCTATGCGTATAGCGGTATTCACAATAGAGCGTCGCGAGGGGGCGTGTTGCGACGCTCTATTGTGAATACGGCTTAAGGCGCCCAGCCAACATGCCGTCTTACCGTCGCCGACTCCCTGAACGCGACTGTAAGCAGTGATGCAATGTTTTTATGCACGCGAATAAAGCCTCAAAAAAGGCTGTTCGCGGTAAAGTGAGCACATTCGAAATCAATCTTTGAAAAAATGTCACTGTCCATACCTGTACATTTATTTTAATGAGCGCAATGACTGTCATGCGCCCAGTTAAGTTGGTAACCAAAGAGTAAAAATAGCCTCTTGTTTAACGTAGAACTAAAAGTGTTAGGTAAATATATGTAAATGCTTGAAATAATTTATTTTGCTTTGTTGTATTTTATGCATGCAAGTGTAAGGATAAGCAAATTTGTTAAATATCTACTTTTCAAATATTTTTACACTATCACTTGACCGGCGTATGAATAAAGTTGTCAGGCCTATGGCAATGTTAATTTTACATATGGTGGAAGGATACAAGATGTGCATACAAATAGATCTGAGGCAGGGCTTTCAAAAGTGCTCAGTTTGCCGTGAACAGCCTATAGCAGGTAATAGCTAGGAAATAAAATGGTCTTGATAATATTAAATCCACCATAGTTTGGAAAAGGATAAAAAAATATATATATAAAGTTAGGTTTGTGTTTATATCTGTAACTCTTAATGAGAAGTTAGTTACAATTAAGACGTTAAATTATAATAATTTTTTAGTAATTGTAATTTATATATAAATAATATGTTTTATATAAAGTATAACGTTTGTACTGTGAGAAGGAGGATGGGTTTTAAGTGACAGCTTCCGCGCGGCTCCCTGTGGGCAGCTGTCAATAAAAAGACAGACTAATAATCCCACCGAGATTCTCAAGCCCCATATTAATGTATTAATATATATATTTTTTACATATATTATATTATACTAAGTTAATATTTGTATACTTTATTGAAATTAAGTTTTATATACTATATATTCTTAATAAGAATATTGTACTGAAATTCTCTTGACAATGATGTGTTGTTTTACATTCTAAGTTATATTAAAGAGACAAATTTTAAACTGATATATTATTAAAGACGTCCCGGAGGGCCGTACCTAGGAGGGTCAAAGTGTATATTTATAATAATAATAAATTCGTGTGGGGGTGGACCCAGGGCGAGGCAACACCCTCCGAGTGACGGGCTTTGCAGCCGGTGCCCGTCATCCCTGAACATGGCATGAAGTGAGACCCTATGATGGAGCGGTGATGGAATGTACGGGCGGCGGAAGCGGAAGTACCCCGGGAAAGCCCGCCGGCAAGCGGCATCATCCAGCACGATTCCCGCATGAGAGGATCGGGGAGCGGGCCCGCCGGGGATCGAGCCCTGATAGCCGTGGTGGAAGGCGGGCGCCCTAGCCATTGCGCCACCGCTGCCCCATAATAAAAATTTTAGTATAACGTAGGATAACGAAACTGAAGAGATAAATACGAGAAAAAAAACTGATAGAAATGCGGCAGTAGCAAATGAAGAAGGGAAACGAACCCGGTTGAAGCTATAGAAGACATATTATACCGTATGTCAGATAATTCGCGGATACAGACTGCACCACACGAATCTGTGATCAAAATTAAGTAGAAAATACTCTTTGGTAAAAAAAACTTACGCGAGGCCCTTCGTTTACGAGAAAAGCGACATGGAAGGTCCAAAAACCATAGTAGCTAACATGTGGCATTCCAATGACATAAAGGTGAGATGGTGTGGCAATGCTGCAACTAAAGTGTTGGCCATGAGACAGACGGTAAGGGAACGAGCCAAGCTCAGTAGTGTCAAAGAGGGCATGGAGTTCACATGCAGAGAGTGAGTACTGGTACATGGGTGCATACGGCGATCAATCTTCGTGAAGGCTGCATGCATCCAACATGCGGAGAAAAGCACTATTAAGGACAGAGCAAACTTCGAAACACCTGTTATGACGTTTCGACGTTTTGTGTGCTGATGCTTTACGCTGTGCTTAACGTGAAATAAAGGAATAAAATATTCTTATCTACTTTAATGTCGTTTTCCTCGTTAACTAAGGGCCTTACGCATTTTTTTTTTTTTTTTTTTTCCGAAGAGGGGTTTTTTTTTACACTTAGTTTCGATCGAAGATCTGTGTGGTGCAGTCCATATCCGGGAATTAAAGTCTGTTCACGATAAAGTGAACACTTTAGAAATAAACCTTAGAAAAGGCTCACTGCTCCTGCACGCATATATTTTAATGGGCGTACTGAGTGATATTCGCCCAGTAAAGTTGGTAGCGATGGATGGAAAGTAGTTCCATATTCTAACGTCGAATATAAAGTGTAAAGTAACCGTTTGTGATAACTTAAAATTATTTCTTTCACTTCTTTATTTTTTTATGTATCGAAGTATAAAAATGAGCAGATTTGTAAAGTATTTACTTTCTTAATAATTTCACAGCCTCATTTGACCGTTGCATGAATTAAGTGATGAGGATCACGGCAATATTAATTTTACATACGCAACGTGTATACAAGTAGATCTTAAGCAGGGCTTTCAAAAGTGCTCATTTTACCGTGAACAGCATTTACCTGACATACTGCATAGAATCAGAATCCCTTTGATGTGTGGGGAACGGTGGTGAACGGTACGTCAGCCATGCCACTTCCCTAATCCGGGTACCAAGAGCAACCAAGGAAGTGTAAAAATAGATAAAAACGTGGTGAGATGCATGTAATAAATTAAATTATAATAATGTGACCCGACAACAGGAAGCCATAGGCCGAAATAAAAATATAAAAATACAAGGGAAATCAGTAAAAGCAAAGGATAACTTACACCACTGCATTTACCAAGAAGGGTACAGTTGTAAGGGTTGAGAGTCATACGTACGTGGTTCAGCCTACAACGGCTGTAAGGAAGCATTGAGACGGCAATTGAAGATAGCATAAACAAGAATCGCGTGTGTGTTCTGTTTCCTCAGAATTCCTAACGGTGGCTATAATCCATTCACGGTTACTTCACGCTTTTCTGAAGCCCTGCTAAGGTTCTACTTCCAGGATACCCATCCGCTTCGTGCAAACTAAGCTTAACGTAGTCTACAAAATTACACCAATGGACAACGCGCTGAATTCGTGCGCATGACTCACTTATAATAACATTTGGCTTGAGAACTATTTCTTACTAGACGCTACCAACGCACAAGTTTTCTCACTGTTTTTATTAACACTATTAATTATAAATGTAATATTTTAATTTATGAATAAAATGTAGGTGAAAACCAATTTGACGATAAATAAGATACTTTTATGTTAACAGAGATGTAAATAAAACGGTTGCGATATAAGGTGTATTTGGAAAATAACTAAACACGTCATAGATGGGGTGATTTTTCAAAGGTTTGATTCAAAAAGTGTGAAGAAACCGCGAATAGACTATATAAGGTTTTAATGCAGCAATCCGTCAAAAAAATACAGCATTGTCACTAAAGTTAAAAATATTTTAAAAAAAAATTGGTTTACAGAAGAATCAATATCGTAAACAGAGGCTGGGCTACTCACAGAGATTTTTACTAATTTTAAAACTTTCCAACGACTACATTTATTTTCCAGTTACCAAATTTGTTAACTGGCGACAAAATATCGACTTTCTTTTCTGTTCTGTAAAAATATTTACAGTAAAACATCCCATAGTTTTTTTTAATTAGAAAATTCACAACTACTTACAATGAGACATAATCATGTAGCAGCTAGTGAGCCTCCTTGAAGCTGGAAGACTGTTCTCTCAAGAAAGGGATGCCTCACAAACTGAACCGACATTTATCCCATCACGCATCCTTCCATTATAGGGTCGTTCCATGTGAAATCATCAAGGGGCTGACTCGCCTCTCACCAAGGCGAACCTGGTCCAAGCCCCCGGCAGTTTCACCCCAGCTATTCGCAAGTGGGAATCGTGTTGGACGATGCCGCTGGTCGGCGGGTTTTACCGGGGATCACCCGCTTCTCCCGCCCTTTCATTCAGGTGCTGCTCCATAATCACCTCACTTCACCTTCATCGGCTCTCAAGACCTCGATGTTAAGAGCCGCCCAAATCATTTCACTCCCAATCAAGGGAATGAAGCTGCACCATTTTTGACTATGATAAAAATTTGTTTCTGCTACCCTATCCTCGAGGTGAAAAAATGTATGGAAAATTAATGCTGTAATGGACTTTGTCACTTTATTCATGCGCCGATCAAGTGAAACATTTAAATTGTTAGCAATACGAATATATCATTGTTATGTTGATTTTTACTTTCCAAATTGTGAACAAAACGACGAAAATAGCACAATATTGCACTTTTTAGTAACAATAAAATCGAAAACACGTGGCACGAGCGATCTGCTTACCTAACAAGGCTACGAAGCCATTTTGGATGTTGTTTCATGGTTGAGAAACAGGTTGGCCAACCTAGGCAGCCAGAAGTTCCCTGCTGTATACAAGATTCCTAACAATCCATTAAGAAATAGGCCTAGTTCATTTCCACAATACACTATGTACACTATATACACTCCAAGCATCCTGCCTGCCTTGAAATGAAGATATGAATTGTCAATAGGTAGGGGGCACAGCTTCACAGCTGGATGCATTATGATTATGTAGGAAGTTGCACAGTAGCTACTCATGCAACACCATCACTTCCTGGGTGGAGCTCGGCTACCCGTCTTAGGCGCAACTGCAGAGGCGGGATGCGGTCTTCCTTAATCGGAACAAGCTGGCTGGGGCTAAGCTGAGTGCTGCCACTTAGATCGCTACTGGAGTGTGAGCAGGTAGTCGCAATGCCACTGGTGTCAAAAATCTTGAAACAAGCGCTCTACCAGTTTCCAGCGCTGGAGCTGGTTCACTTTGACTTCGCCAAGATCTGGCTCTGGCTGGGTGACGGGAAGTTCAAGTGTTAGGAAATGAGCTGGAGTTAGAGCACAGAAACTGAGCTGGCATCGAAACTGAGAGGGCACAGAGGCCTCGAGTTCAAAACAGCTTCTACCTGGACCACCACTGTGTACAGCTCCTCAAATGAAAGGATTTACTCACCAATGACTCTACTCAGATGACCTTTAAATGATTACACATCATCTTCCCAAAGACATCCAAAGTGAGGCACAGCTGGGGGATTGAAATGCCAGTTGCAAGATGAACTGGCCAATCAACGACTGATATAGTGAGAATGTGACATAAGGAGTTGCTGTAGGTCAACCAGGCGGTTGTGGGTCCCACCAAAGTTTGTCCTTCAATTACTATACACATCAGACGACTGTCTCTGTGTGCGATGAAACGTTTGTATACTGTCAGAAAAGCATCAGTGGAGAAATCAGATGTTAGCTTCATATGCACTACCTTGGTGGCAGACAAACAAAAAGACATGGATAAGCCTTTAGCACATGAGCCTTACAGGTTCTACTGGGTTTGATAGAAAAAGGCCCTGTATAATCAACCCCTGTCCCTGAGAAGGGTTTAACCTGTTGCACTCTCATGACTGGCAGGTTACCCAAAACTGGCATACACGAGGATGGTCTCACCGTCCAAGACTGCAAGCAATGACATGAAAGCTTGCTAATAGCATGTCTGTCTGAGACGATCCAAAATTGTTCCTGGAGTATACCTTGCAGAGTACGAAGGCCAGGGTAGTTATTAGTCCTGTGATAATGGTTAATGATCAAATTTTGCTTTTACTCAAATGGTAGGTTGGAGTTGTGGAGTTTTTTCGCCCCCCTTCCCCCTAAGCAGACCAGCCTTGTCAATGAAGAGAGAAAGTTTACGAATTCGAGGAGAAGAGTAGTGGCCTTTTCTCAAAGCAGCAAGCTCATCCTGGAAGGCAATAGACTGCACATGCAGAAACAGAACCTGCAAAGCATTCTCCAAATCCTGAGGACTCCGATTCCCATCACACATGACCCAGTGACATCACAATTATGGACAAACCTTAGTACAAAGTACATGTATAGAAATAACTTGGCCAGACTGCTAAAGTGTGCAATCAGTCTCTCAACATCGTCCGATGGCACGAAAGTACCTAAAGACTTCACCTTGTGTTGGAGAACACTAGAGTCCCCAATGTTGCTGGTAAGATCTACAGACCACTGATCAGAATGTTCCCGCAATCATGATAGACTTCTCCACCATAAAGGATGATTTATCAGCTGAGCAGGTAGGAGACCACTGTGCAATCAGCTGGGTTGCACTCAGAAGGTATGTGCCTCCACGAGGATGATCTGGTGAGCTCCTGTATTTCACTCACCCTATTTGCGACAAATGTCTTCAGCTGATGAGGTGGCGAGCCTATCCATGGCAAAACCACCTGTGATTCTGTCCACAAATGTATGGATGGGAAGGTAAAGGCAGTGGCATGCATTTCCGACACATGATGGATCAATCAAGATAACGACAGGACACAGCAGAGCTCTAGACGAGGCAACGACTGAGTCTTGACTGGTGCTACCTTTGATTTGCCAGCCAACAGATAAGTGACAATGCTATTAACATAGTTGGTAATACACAAACAAATTACTGCAGCATATCCAATCTCTGAACTGTCATAGAAGCCATTGAGTTCTTAAGTTGAGCCAACTGGAACAGTGATCTTTCTCGGAACAGTAATAGATGAAAGACGATGCAGTTCACTGTTGAAACAACTCCACTTTTCTACAATGTCGGGTGGTGGCTCATCGTCCCAGACAAGGTATTAAAACCAAAGAAGTTGAATCAGTTGTTTTGAAAACACAGAAAGAGGAGACAGCCACCCAATGGGATCAAAGATTCTTGCTACATCTGACAATATATTCCTCTTTGTAGCCCTTTTGGAATTTGTTTCGATCTTGTAGAAAAAGAAGTCAGCACTGCAGTCCCATAACCTTCACAACATGACTTTGCTGGTCCAAGGAGTGTGCCCCTAGGATTTCACTATCGTCTGCAGGCAGCCAGTCAAGGAGAGCTCGATGGGTGCTCACTAACTTTCTCAGTTTAAACCTCCCTGCAGCAAGTAGTGCAATCAGTTCCTGTTTTAGGGCTATGGACGACTCGACAGAAGAAGATCCTGTGACCACATTATCAACATAAATATCAGTCTGAAGGACACTAGCAGCTGCAGTAAATCTGCCCCTTTCATCCTCAGCTATTTGCTGCAAGGTTCGAATAGCTAGGTATGGAGATGAAATAACCCCATACCGTACTGTCTTCAGCCGGTAGTCCTCCACTGGAAAGTGTCAAACAATATGCTGAAAATTCTGATGGTTAGGACATACAAAAATCTGGTGATACATTTGTTTTATATCAGCTGTAAAAACAACTTCATGCAGTGTACCCTTTAGAAGTACCTCAACGATATCCCGTTGCAAACTGGGTCCCATTAGCAATGTGTCATTCAGCGATACACCAGTTGAACTCTTGGACAAGGCATCAAATACAATATGCAATTTAGTGATTGATCTTCTTAGCTTAAACACACAGTGGTGGGGAATGTAGTAGGCTGGCGAGGAAGACAACTAGGATTCTGTAACCTTTTCCATATGCCTGAGGGCTAGGTAATCCTGCATAAACACATGTACATCTGTTTCAATGGTGGCTACCCATTAATATGCTTTTCCAAACGAACCAACCTCTTCAGTGATGGTGGTCTTGATGACCCTAATTCAGGCAACAGGGAGCGAAATGGCAATGAGACACTATATCTGCCAGCCTCGTTCCGACTATGAGTTTTTACGAACAAGTCGTCACATTTCACCTCATCAGCAGATCTGTGCTTTGTTGGAGAGAACACCTCAACTTCCCAAAAGCGCCTCGTAAGGTCTTCCAATGTAGACAAGGTCAACAACGAGAGTCAAAATGATGTCGCAGAGGCTTAATGATGTATTGGTGCGACCCAACCCATGATAATTCAACATAAAACTGAGTCAAGTGTCATGGGAAAGCTATCTATCCTACCTTAAGTTAAGAGTTGAGGGAACAGTTCAGCACTGATGAGTAAGTCTACAGACCCAGAAGTGTCAAAGGATGGATCTGCTAACTTCAGGTGGGCAACAGAACGGCACACTTCCTGAGGCAGTTTGAAACTAGGCAAACTAGTGTTTATGTGTGGAAGCTCAAACTCATTCACAGCAAACTGCAAGTCAGTAGCTGCATGAGGGGTAATCACAACAGTTGTAAACGATTTGGCAACATTGACTTGAGTGTTTGACAACCCATGAATTGGAAGGTGGGTCCGCTGCCAGGCCAAACCTAATATCTGGATGCAACCCTCTGTTATGAAGCTCACCTGGCTGGCTGTGTCAAGGAGCACTCGAGCTACCTGTGATATTCCGGAGGCATCAAGAAATGAACAAGGGTAGTGGACGACAATACAGCAGGTACGAAAGCACAAACATCAGGCACAACAGCAGACAGTACTACAGAAGACTGGGGTTCAGAACTTTGAGCAGACACAGTCTCTGATTTATCTGGTGACTTGTTCCCTACACCGTTTTGTTCTAAATGTAACACAGTATGGTGACATGCCCCACACTAATGACAAGTTGACGTCGATGGACAATTAGTGTTTCGGTGCGAGGGAAGAAGGCAATTCAAACACAACTTATGTTGTTTAGCAAGTGAAAATCGCTCCTTTGGATTTTGCTTATGAAACTCTGGACATTTGTACAACTTGTGGAACTCGATACATAGACAGCATCCACCTTGAACAAAGCTAGCAAGGCATTTTAAAGATGTTTGGTTACGGGGCTATCACCATTTATACACAGACCCTTTGGCAGTACTTGAACCAATAGCCTCTTGGGTTCGACATAGTTTTTCAAGAAAAGCTAACAAGTCCTTCGGAGTCAGCAATTCAGTACCCAGAGTCATCTCCCATTGTGTTTAAAGAGCAGTGTCTTACTATTTGCACACATTAGATAGTAATATTAAATCCCACTAGCCAACTGGCACATTAAGTGTCTTACTAGTAGACAAATTTTTATTCATAATGCACACTAGATGATGGAACATGGTGGACGAGTCAAGTGAAGCTGAAGGTGCCTGCAACAAGACCTCAACATGCACACTGACAAGAATGGGTTTGTTTTCATAACGATCCACTAGTAATTTCCATGCAACCTCGAAATTGGCATCTGACTTAGACAGCGACTGAATAATACCATGGGGTCGTCATGCATTGCAATCTTCAAGTAAGCCAATTTTTATACTGGGGACAAGTCATCATTATTTTTAACAAGTGTGGAAAACAGGTTGGAGAAATTGGGCCATTGCCTGGGGGCACCCTTATAGGTAGGTAGAGTTATTATGTGTAAGGCTACCCACGAAATCAAATTTTTGGGGAGCATGAGCCTGTACAGTTCCCTTTGACATATCAGTTATGGTATCTACACTATCCATTGTTAGAAAGTACTTCTCGAAATTTGCCAAGTGCGCAGCATGTACGTCCAGATCGACCTCTACCGACTCATTTGCAATCTCAACAGCAGCTAATTCTACCGTAACATAGTCAGCAGCAAAATTTTCGCGAACCTTTGGTAGGTCACGACTGGTTGTAACAAACAAATTACGTTTCGATGGGTCGTTTGCGACTACTTGGGCAAGAACGTACGCACGCTTAAGACGACCCTCGGCTAGGCAAAGATGCAAAAGCGCCGATTGTAATTCTGACATTTTGAGAAAACAATGACTGACTACAATGAAAAACAAAAGAAAATGACAAAAAAGGGAGCGAAAACACCCGTTAACGAGAACAGAAACACTACCTTCCCATCTCATCAAAACAAAGATATTCGGCGATCCACGAGAATAACACAAAGACAAACATGTGAAAAAATACTGCCTTGTACACAGCACACCATACCAGATAATTCCAAACATAATTCGTGTGACTAAAATGCTCACCACATGCACTCCAATGATGATACAAAGGTGTTGCACATGATTATAAACAAAGAAAAACCAGGCCACGTGGACCAAACTGCTAAACAATGTAGAACAAAGACGAGCAAAATTTGATTGTTTCACAGTCCGCTGATCGCCGATGTAGGACAAGTCTTAGTATTGAAGACACTAAATCCAGTTTAAAACAGTAGATGTATAATGCGGATCCTGGACCACCCCACTTTTTCCAATAATTTTAGCCAAAAATAAAAGAAAAATTGCGTCAATTTTTTCTTGGTATTTGTAACAAAAGTACAAGAAAAAAATTAAAAACTTAAAATCTGAAATTTAATTATAAAAAACGACGAAAATCAAGCAAATTTAAGCTAAAAACAAGCAAAATTCATTGTTTTCAAGCTATTTTTTTTTACATTTCTAAAAACGCGATTTTTTTTGTAAAAAAAAGACAAGCAATTTTTTATATAAAAAATCAAGCAATTTATGCCTAAAATCACACAAATTTTGCAATATTTAGCAAAAAGGCAGTAGAGCAATTTTGATGCTATAAACACAGGCAATTTGCACCAAAGTTACAAGAAAAAAGAACATTAACAATTTCTTCCTATTTGCAATGAAAGTGTAAGAAAAAAACAAAAAATAAATATCTGACATTCAATGAAAAAACTATCTAAATCAAGCAAATTCAGCT
The DNA here is from genome assembly GCA_029891345.1 of Dryococelus australis. NCBI lineage: Eukaryota > Metazoa > Arthropoda > Insecta > Phasmatodea > Phasmatidae > Dryococelus > Dryococelus australis. The sequence continues at coordinate 73,431,999 of CM057005.1, read as the reverse complement.
AATTATCAAATAGATACAAATTAGTAGAGTTTATATATTTTAAGACAACTCTAAATCATGTATAGATTTACCATTTTTAATTTCTTTTAAGCCCTTATATGTTATAAAATTTCGATTCTCGGTTATTAACTTTAAAGCATTTTTATCAAACACACTTACATAGCGATCTGGTAAAATAATTTTAAACTTTGAATCAAGAATACAAGTAATTTTTTTTCTGAACTTAGAATCGTATAATTGAAAAGCTGTAGCAGCATACTTTTTATTTTTTCTAGGACCTGTAGTTTTGTCAACTCGAACGAGTTTTTTAAACTTGGCACATAGCGATTCAATTTTTATGTTTATTTAAAATGAAGAAATGTTTTAAAAATAAAACGAATTTATTTTACTAATTTTATTGTATTATTTTATTATTATTTTAATTTTATAATTTCGATTATTTTATTACGTGATTTTTATTATTATTATTATTTTACTATTCTATTATTAAAATAAATCTTTTTATTTTTTAAAACTTTCTCCTTTTAAATAAACATAAAAATGTAATCGCTGCACATTCACGAAATGGAAAATAATACCACATCTAAGAAATGTAAAAAGTGTGGCGAAGTATTAAACATGGAAAATTTTTACTTTAATGAGTATGCAAAACATAAGCTTTATAACATCTGTAAAAAATGCTGCATTGAAAAGAGTAAAAAGCACTATGAATTAAATAAAGAGAATTTATTATACGAATGTGGAAGATATGTTTATAATACATCTCTTAAAATGCATAAAAATTCTAAATTACACAGTACAGCACTCGATAATTTAAGTGGAACTCAACAAGATGATTACCCAACAAAAAAAAATGTAAAGTGTGTAATGAGAATAAATCTACAAAACTATTTTATCTTCATAAAAATACTAAGGACAAAAATATAATAAAATGTAAAGCTTTTTATAATGAACATATATGAAAAAATAAATGAGGAATTATAATCATAGTAAGCAGTTAAATAATTAATAAATATAGCTTTCGATATAATCATTAACTAAAACTTTGTGTTATTTGATAAAAGAATAGCAAGGGATCAAATAGCCCATAAAATTTAAAGTATAATTAAATTTGTTTTCTTCTAAATGCAACTATCAAAAATGTAGGCGAACAATCTTGCAGTTGAGTTGGGTGAGAAGATAGTGTGGGAGCTAAGAAATATAGGTAGATATTAGAAAAATCAATATAGCTATAATCTAAGAGGTGATGATTTAGTTAGACATTGATATACTAAGGAAAGATGATTTAATTACAGCTATTATACCATATAGTATACACGACCAAAGAGAAAGAAAATTTGCAAATTTACCTTTTTTTATCCTAATATCAATGAATTATATTTAAAAGATAGAAATAAATTGAAAAAAAATTGCATTCTTTAATAATCTATTTGTAAAAAAAGAGAAAAGGGACGTAAAAGAAACATTCCTATTTTCTAATAATCTATTTGTACAAGAGAAAAAGGATTTAAAAGAAACATTCCCATTTTCTAATCATCTATTTGTAAAACTTAGAAATAAAAGTAAGCGGGTAAAAGAAGGGATGACAAAGTATATTTTTACAAATTTACCTTTGGCTGATGCAAATGTCAATGAATTATATCCCAAGGATAAAAAATAATTAACAGAAATATTTCCATTCTATAATAATTTATTTGTTAATAAAAGAAGTAGAAGAACCAATAAAGCCTACAGAGTTAATAAAGCTTATAAAGGTAGGTTATCAACACATAATATTGAAGATAACTTTAATTTAGTAGAGCCTAATCACTTTTTAAGGTCAGTAAAAAATAGAATATTTGGGATTATGCACAATAATATTTAAACATTTAGAGGGTTAAAAACCAGCATTAAATTATATACCATGTGTCGCAAGCAGAAAATAATCAAGTAGAATTATTTATATTTCAATCATTTAATCATAGAATATCAAACGAAGGAGAATTTACAAAGATTTATAAAATTATAACAGAAGAATTACTTACACAATTATCTGAATTTCACAGAAGAGGTTCTGGAAGGGCTTTAGATAGAATAATCGTAATACAATGTGCAATAAATAAGTATAATTCATTAAATGGAGCATCATATATTGAACTACCAGAAGCAAGTAATAATAAAAAAAAGCATGCATTATTGTGAAGAATAACGATCAAAAATGTTTTCTTTGTGCAATAAAATCAGCAGCATTTCCAACAGACAATCATTCGAATAGAGTGATTAAATATAAAAATGTGGCGCTGAATATCTATGAAGTAATAGATAAATATGAATATTCTATTAAAATTGTTGATATATTAAAAATAGAAAATCAAATTGATACATCTATAAATGTATACTCTATTGAAGATGAGTCTACAGTATATCTACTAAAACTTACAAAAAATAAAAAGGAAAACCACATAAATTTACTATATTTCAAAGATGATAAAAATTCGCATTATTGTTGGATAAAAGATTTATCGAAACTGCTTTCTTCACAAAAAAAATTATAATAAAAGTAAAACATATATGTGATATGTTTCTTCAGTTCTTTTATTCTCAAGAGAACTTAAATAAACATACAGAATAGTGCTCTAAGAATGAAACTGTAAACATCACTTAACTTCCGAAAGGAGAGCAAATAAAATTTAAAAATTAAAAACATTCAATGAAGGCCCCTTTCACAATAAATGCCGATTTTGAATATCCTAAAGAAAATATCAACAGTTAAGCCAAGACCAACAGAATTAAGTAAATTTAACATTATCAAAAATATCAAATTTTAACAGAGGACGATATCGATAATGGTCTTCATAAGGAGATACTTAGAGAAAGATATAATCTTACTAATGAACAAATAAATAACATTGATTTAAAGCTAAACGAATAATCATATACTTTAAAAATCAAATTACACGAAACATCTGGTTTTTGCTATTATATTGTATTTAATTATGGTGATTTTAAACCACCAGTATTATATCAAGGCCCAAATTCAAATAACGTTTTTATACAATCAATGAAAAGGGAAGAAGAAGAAATTGGGGGAATATACTCACAAATTGAACCAATGCATCCACCAACCAAAGAACAAAAAGTATTACATAGGAACTCAGATGAATGTACTGTATGCGGATATGAATATACACAGGACAATAAAAAGTACACCATCATGATCATATAATTGGAAAAATTCATTAATCCTGTAAGCAATAATTGTAACCTACAATTAAAATTGCCCAACTTTGTACCAATTTATTTCCATAATTTAACTGGGTATGATGCACATTTATTTATTAAAGAGTTAGGATATGATGACAAAAATATTGATTTAATTGCGAATAACGAAGAAAAGTTTATTACTTTTGGAAAAAACACAGAAAGTTTAAAAATGAAATTTATAGACAAATTTAAATTTATGGCCTGTAGTTTAGCTAAATTGTCATCAAATTCAACCAAACAACAAATGAAACATACACAAAAGCATTTGCCAGAAGAGCAAGTATATTTAGTTATTAGGAAAGATGTTTACCCATATGGTTGTATGGATAGCTGGAAGAAATTCGAAGAAACTGAGCTTCCGCCAAAAAGTGAATTTTATAGCAAATTAAGCGATAGTGATATAAGTGAAGATGAATATTAACATGCAAAACTGATATAGAACCAATTTAATATTTAAAATCTTTGCGAATATCATGATTTATATTTTAAAAGTGGTGTATTACTATCAGCAGATATATTTGAAAATTTCAGAAATATGTGTATAAATTCATGTGATTTAGATGCACCACTGCACCAGGATTATCTTGGGATGCAATGTTAAAATGGCTTATCAACCACTAGATGTATTACATAACTATGATACGATTTTAATGATTGATAAAGGAATCGTAGGTGGAATATCGCAATGTTGTAAGCAATATGTTAAAGCCAATAACAAATATTTAGAAGATTTTAATCCAAATCAAGAGTCCTACTATTTAGCATTTCTCGGTGTAAAAAATCTTTATGGATGGGCGATGTCTCAATATATACCATATGGTGGTTTCGACTGGGTTTATTATACATTATATGATTTAGATTACTGGAGTGAAAAAAATTATAGATTTGGAGGATGATTCTGAGTACAGTTATATATTTGTAGTCGATTTTGAATATCTGCAAAAACGCTATTTTTTCATAAAGATATACCATTTTGTCCTGAAACTATGGTAGTTCCAGGAACAAAGCAATCTAAACTATTAACAACATTACATAATAAAGAAAAGTATGAAATCCACTATCATAATTTGAAACAGTGTCTAAAGAATAGTTTAAAACTTACTAAAATACATAGATTATTGTCGTTTGATCAGTCCGATTGGCTGAAGGAATATTTAGATTTGAATACACAGATAACAACTAATGCTAAAAATTACTTTCAAAACGATTTTTATAAGCTGATGAATAATTCTGTGTTTGGTAAAACAATGGATAATATAAGAAACAGAGTTGATATAAAACTAATATCAGATGCAGGAAATGGTGAAAAATTAGTAGCAAAACCAAGTTTCAAAAGATGTACTACATTTAATGAGAATCTTACAGCTATACATATAAATAAAACAAATATAAAATTTAATTAGCCTATTTATGTGGGTATGTCAATTTTAGAAATATCGAAAGAATTGATGAATGTTTTTCATGATAACATAATAAAACCGAAATATGGCGAAAAATTGAATTATGTTATCAAGATACCAATATATATATATTCTGTCGAAATATTCTGTTTTATGTTATATATATGTGTAGTATATATATATAACATAAAACAGAATATTTTGACAAAGACACAAAGTTGATGATAAAAAAATTTGATACAAGTATTTATCCAATGACAACATTTATAGCATGCCTCAAATTTAAAAAAAAAGTTTTAGGAAAAATAGAAGCGAATGTAATGGTAAAATAATGAAAGAATTTGTTGGTTTATGAACAAAAATGTATATTTATAAGGTTGGCGATAAAGAAAATAAAAAAATCGAAAGGAGTAAAGAAATGTGTTGTTAACAAGCAAATAACATTTGAGGACTATTATAAATGTTTGTTTAATGAGAAAACACTATATAGAACAATGCATCTAATAAGAAGCGAAAATAATGAAATACAGTAGACTCCCAAGTATCCAGATCGTGACTATCCAGCCTCCATACTATCCGGCCTAGTTCCAGAAAATAAAATCTCTGTAATAAAATGAAGAATTTTTTTTTGAACGATCTACTCAACTTTTCACGCTTTCATAAATCGCAACTTTGCCAAGCCATTGCAAGCGGGCGTCTAGTACGATCCTCCTACGTGCCGTGTGCAAAACACAAGTTGCGACATAAAAAGCGCAGATTTTCCCACGCCCTGCTACCTGCTCTTTGTTGCACCAAGATGCACGAAAATTTCTTGCATTTGTTACTTTTTGGGGAGTTTTTGAATGTACCAGATTCCGTTTTGGTGTTTCGTTTGAAGCCCAGGCACTTTCTCGTGCTTTAGAGACAATATTGTTGCCATGTAATGCTGAATTTGTTTTCAACTATCTGGATGATATTGTCATATACAATGAGACTAAGGAGTTGCACCAGGAACATGTTACGTTAGTCCTACAGAAGCTCTTGGGAGTGGGATTGACCATGAATGCAGAGAAAATCAGCTGGTGTAGACGGCAGGTGAGTTTATTGGGATTTATTCGGAGTGAAGGACAATTACTGTTAGACTATGATTGTATTAGCAGTGTGCTTTTCTTTCCTTCCTTTTTGGGCATGATAGGCTACTATGCCAGAACCATCTCTTGCCGAATTAGCCGAACCCCTTAATATTTTGAAACATAAGGACCATGAGTTTTTGTGGGGAGACGAGCAAGATACGGCTTTGGTGAAAATAAAACCTCGTTTGACCTCCCCACCAGTGTTAGGATTGGCTGATTTTGACCGTAAGTTTGTACTGCATATAGATACAAGCTCCCTGACGTTAGGATGGTGTTTTTCCCATTGCTTATGCTAGTCGGCTATTAACATCCGCCGAAAAGAAGTACTCAGCCTATGAAAAGGAAACTCTTGCTTGTGTATTTGGGGTAGAAAAATGTTCCGATTATCTGGAGTGTACTCGTTTTAAGCTGTGTACAGACAACCAAACCTTAACGTGGCTTTGGAATTCCAAGAAACTTTTGGGTAATTTAGGCTGTTGGATCGAACACCTTAGTAATTTTTGATTGGATATAGTTCATATAAAGGGAAAAGACAATTGTGTAGTGGACAGTTTGTCTAGAATGTTATGGAGAAATTCAGGAGCAGGTTCTGGCGGCTTATATGAACATTAAGATTTGGCAGCAAAAGGATGATGAATGTGCGGAGTTGTGGCATAAAATCCAGCTAGATGAACTCACTGGTTTTATTGTGAAGAAAGGGATTATTGGCAATGCTTCGCGTAAGGGCATTTTCAAGACCTATGTACCCAAAGCAGTGAGGCCAATGGTGTTTGATTATTTCCATAACTCTTATCTGGGCGCTCATCAGGGGGCAAGAACATACTTTGCAGCTTATTCATCAACATTTTTTTTGGTCAGAAATGCAATCAGAAATTAGGGATTGGGTGAAACAGTGTGCTTTGTGCCAGCAAGTGAATTTCCCAAATAGTAGATCCCAAGGACAGTTCAGTAGTTAACCACCTGGTTTTTTTCTGGGAAAGAGTATATATGGATGTGTTTGGCACTCTCCCTAAATCTAAGAATGGTTTTAATTATTTATTGGTTCTGGATTTTCAAAGTTTGTTTTACTATTCCCCATGAGAGACCAGAAGGCCATTACTGTTTGTAAGATCTTGCAGGAACAAGTGATTTGTTATTTTGTTTGACCCACCCAAGTTGTTACTGATAATGCGGGAATCTTTACTTCCACCGAGTTATCAAATCTAGCTTTTTCTTGGGGAGTTTGTTTGGTCCAAACAACACCTTATCACCATCAAGCTAATATGGCAAAGCGGTATATTCGTACCATTAAGGCTACACTTGTTGCCTTTCATAATGATGCTTACACAGATTGGGATAAAGAGATCCATGTCATAATGTTGGCCTTGAATTCTTGTGTAAATTCTGCTACAGGCTGTATGCCGCAAGAAGTGTTCTTTAGTCAGAGATTATTGCATCCTCTTCTTAATGCCTGGGGGTTACATTTTGATCTAGATGTAGGCGAGCGAAATGAATTCTGGGAGGATGCTACCAAGCGTCTCAAGGAATACTATCGCCATATGCGTAGGGCACAGGATGAGCAATATGATCCCCTTTCTTACAAGATTCGTAATTTAGATCTTGTGAAAACCCATCATTTATCTAGAAAGGTTGATTCCTTCTCAGCAAAATTAGGCCTTAAGTACAATGTCCCGTATTGCATTGTTAGTTTTCTTAACCCAATATCAGTATTGTTGCAGGACCCAGCAACGAACAAGTTTTTTAAAAAGCAATATCTCTAATATTAAGATTTATCATCAGCCATCGGAAGATCAGCCAGCCCTCGCGCCCTGAGGAGGAGCGCTGTCACCACTAGGGGAGGGTTCACATTGTATGGTAATGTATTTTGGAAGTAAGGTACTGCATATATTGTTGTTCAAATTTCCTTTATGTAAGATGTTCACTAATTATACGCATTATTTTTAATTAGCTCCAAAATGAGTAAAGCTATAAGAAGTAGTCGTTTTTATGGATTAGTAGGCAATGGATATCAAGCTCATATTTTTTTATGGCGGAGAAACACAAGGGGGCGTTATTAGAAGTTTCGGTAGACTAGTGTAGGTGGACATCTCCTCCTTAGTCCTTTTCCTGTTTTCCGTATTCCTTTCCACCTTGCCAGAGCAACTGGAGTTCAAGAGCAGAAGATACGGGGGAGGACCTGGCCACTCCTTCTTCGTCATCAGCTGTTTTATACTATGGGCATTATCCATCAGCTACTCTGGGTTTAAGAAGAGACCCCTGCAGCTCCCTTTCAGTGTGTGGGAGGTTTGAAGCCCTGCTTCAAGTCTGACATGCACGTCATTTAGAAAAACTCAAGCAATTTTATGTGAGTACTCCTGTTTTGCCAAAAAAAAACTGTCCTGCCTGAAAGGTTAATTTTTCATCCCGCCACCTGGTGAAATGTGTCATGCCTACAATTTTCTGGAGTACGATTAAATGCTGCTATTATGGGGTTGGTGTTTTTACAGAACTACATGACTTTAATGAACTTGGTTAGCAAGTCTGCTTGGTTTTTTGCCATGTCTGTATTTGGTAGCCCAGATTAATAAATTATTATTTTGTTTGAAAAGGGGTTACTTTTTGAAAAGGCAATATTTTTGCTGCAGAAAAATATAATTTTTTTTTCTTCGCCGCCGCATTATCCCCCGCCCCTCTCCCCCTTTTCGGGGGTGGCGCACATCTGAATGCTTCCAAGCGTTGAGCTTTACTGAAGAGAGGCGCACGGCACTCCTGGCGTGGCCGAGTGCTGTCTGGTGTCTACTACTGGCAACGAGTTCAGCCTCACACACTCTGGCACCTACCTCTGGCCTCTACGCTATTCTCATCGCCTCCTTAACCTTCCCCAACCGAGTTTTCGCTTGTAAATGTTCGTCCCCAGCCCGAGCAAGTGTGCAGTGTTCTTCTTCGAGTTGCGCGTGCTGGCCGACAATAGATCATGTCTACATCACTTCGTACTTCGGGGCTTCAGCATGCTAGACGCGTTTTCGCGTAACATGAGTACTACTCATGTAAAGTATTGCAATAAACGTAGTTTTTGTAAATGCCGGAGGTAGAGTTCTCCTTTCTGGTAGTGTTTTAACGGTTTCTTTTTGTGTATATGGACTTTTGTAGGGAAGTGCATCTTCACTGTTATAATTGTGTCAATTTTCAAAATGGAATTTTATGAGAATCTATGTAAGAGGTCAAGGAGTTTAGTGGATATTTTATGGCATGCCTTTATACTCATGGTCAATTCTAGGAATGGTTTCCATGATTACGATTTGCGAAAAGGATTTGAATATCAAGGAGTTTAGTGGCTATTTTAAGGCATGCCTGTACGCTCATGGTTAAGTGTATTGAGGCTTTTTGCTCCTTCCCAATGGTATTATTGAAATTAGTATTCCATGTTGTACTTTTTAGCGAATCATCAGACGTACTTTACTTTTAAAGTCGTAATGGTATTTTCTTTACTCAGGGAGTCATTTTACCATTTTTAAATGGAATTTCACAAGTGTTTATTCATGTTGGGTGATTTCTCAGGATTAATTTTTGTTGTTTTTTCTGTTTGTTTCAGTGCATGTGTGTTCTCTCCTTCCCCTGGTTCTCAGATTGGTAGGAAGCAACAAAATTTACAAAGGCAATTGATATGTTTCAAATCAAGTTGCAAAATTGTTGTTGTTGGTGATATGTATAGATGGGCTTCAATATATTTGTATTGATTTTGGATTTTTTGTCTCCATGGATTCTTGATTTTTTTTTTTTTGCATGGTGTGCGTCCTTTCCCTTGCCTTCATTTTGCCCTGCTACGCCCTAAAGGGGCGTAACATTCTCTTAAAGAGAAATAATGATATTATATTTTGATTATATGTAAGTTTTTAATGCAGTGTTTGTTGATACAAAATTAGAAGCAATACTTTCTTATTTTGTTTCTACATATGATTTTAAAGCGAAAGCACTAGTGTTAAAGGTTTTATTTAAAGATTTGATTAATGGTTTCCCAAATATATCCATCATTTAATAATATGGAAATTATATCATTAAACTTAAATCCTCCCGAAAAAGGTGTAAAACAATTAAACGTAGATGTCCACATACAACTGAATTAAAATTCTGAATTCGATCATCATTGTAATAAACATTTCTGTTTTTTAAATAATTAATTAAATTACTAGGAATATTGCCTCCAAATGAATCAAAATAGTAAACATAGTTGTTTTCTTTAAAATAACAAACCCAATGAGTCCCAGGATTTGCTGAAATATCAAAATTTACTACAGCATATTCATTTTTGAGCATACATTTAGGTAATCCGTCAATCATATAAACATTACTGACATGCTTAATATTTAATCACTTTTACATATTTTTCAATATCGATATTAGATAGTGGACATATATTCAAATTTTTTTTCGCCTTCCTCTTTTTGCAACTAATCCTTTTCCAGTATTGTTTTCCATTGCTAAATTGTGTATTATTTGTTCTAGTTATTTTTTATTTTTTCTAGTTTGTTCAACAGAATCATAAATTGCAGTGGCCCCACCAACTAAAGCACCAAGTGCACCTAAAGCAGCAAGTATGAGGGGAATAATTCATCCACGATGTAAACCACTTCCAGATTTTTCTTTCCTCGTATTTTTAACTGTTTGCAATGATAATGTTACTTTGAAAGTTTTGCCATCTTTCAGTTTTTTTTTTTTTTTTTTCGATTTGATCATTTGTTAAAAAATTTACCTATACCCAAATCTTTTAATTCCTCAAAGGGAATATCGAAAGTTATATTTGTTATCTTCAGTTATAAGTTATATATAAATATATATTATATATATTCAATAAAACTGTTTAATTCCCCAACATAATTTTCTTTTTATAAACATAGTTGTGACAACAGCAAGGAAGCATTTTTTTCACCAATTGGCGTATCTTTATCTAACATGATTTATTTTGCCTTTTTTTTGGTAAAATTTTATCAGTATTATGTCTATATTCTAAATATTTATGATCTCTATAGGCAATATCGTGATATTTGCATGCTTCGTCTAGTTTATTTACTCCTGTGTCATCTCTTTCTAATCTTTCATTTAATTTTGTAAATGGGCCACAATAATTATAGCCTGGCAAATGCATTTCAGGCAGATTTAAATTGTTTAATGCCCAATTTATTATACCTTTGCCATGATGTTCAGAACTCCAAAATGACTGTGGAATTACATTTAAAACTCTTATTAGATATGTAATTCCTTTCGTATTGTTTATAACAAAATCATTATACTCACCTTTTCATTGTAATAAATGTTATTTCCAGCATTTTCTTCGCCATGAATAATTAGTAATCTGTCAACCGATTTTCTAACATCATCCATCCAAACATATTCTTTTGGGAAACTATTTTATTTTTTTATGTCATCACCAGTTCTAGGAGAATTAATAGAACTTTTTTTGGTGTGTTCGGCTCTGATGTTAATGCACTTAAATATGGTATTACATAGTCATCAAAAATTGATTTAATGATATGATTATACTTTCAACCTACACTCGAAGCAGGATGTTTATAATGATCACATTGTTGGAATGCAGCATTGGTTGTTTTAACAATTTACACATAATTTTCATAGTTATTGACAGTGTATTTACCCTCAAGAGCTTCTTGTGAATTTTCTGTTAACAAATTACAAAATCCTGGTGGTAATATATATTTTTTATCCTTAACAAATAGTGTATCATTATTTATTGTTACTTTCGTATCACCAATGTAAGAATTTTCTCCAACTACACGTAAACCAAATATTTAATTAATAACATTAATTCTTTTTGTAATTTCTGCTCCTAGATTTATAGTAGAAACACCTGCTATAGATGTCAAATATTTAAATGGAATAGTACCCATTTGCTCTTCCAAATTAGGAGATTCTTGTTCTGCAAATAATTATCTTTCAAACTATGCTTCTTTTGGTGTTGGTGGATAATCTAATTTTTTTGCTACAACAGGAACTAATTAATGTTGTTATTAAATTTTTATTTTCTTCACTTACTTTTTCTACTTTTTTACCCATATTTCATAATTCGTCAATTAATGGTTGTTCTTTCTTCTTATTTTTTCATATTATCTTTCATGATGCTTTTATATGTTTTATTATCTTTTAATGAGTAATTTAACTCGAGAAACTCCCTTTGATTCTGCCGTTTATATATAAATTTTTTTACTTATAAATGAGTTATAAAAGTATCGAGAGTTTCGAAAGGCAAACTTTTCCCCCTCAAGTGATCAAACTAGGGGGAATATAAATGTTTACAATACTAGAGTTGAATTTGCTGTTCCGATAGGTGATGGCTTTTCTTTTCCAAATGACGCTTATGTTTATGAGCAATTTAGTCTACTAAAGAGAGATAAAGTTGGACATGAGGCAAGATATGTTGAAGAAGACAATATTGATGTTCGTTCAAATTATTTTCCTTTCCAATTTTCTTAAGTAGATATCTCAAAACATATAAATATCATTGAAGCTGTTGATAATCCAAATATAACATCAACAATAATGAATGCTTTATTAAGATCGCCAAGTGAACAAAATTATTTAGAATTTACTGGTCTTGATAATCTATATCGAGATAAATCTGTTTGTAGTGATATAATAAAAGAGGTTAAAACTGTTTCTAGTGTTAAAACAAATGAAATAATCTATCCTCTTAGATATCTGTTTGGTTTTCTTCATGATAACAGTGCTATAAAATTACTTTTTTTCGCGTTTCATCTGATATGAACTATTTCTTTATGAAACTTTAGATAAAGATGATAAAGTTACGAAACATTGTCCTGATCCTGGTAAAATTGTTATTGAAAAATTAGAAATTATGTGGCCTATTGTTGAATATGAATCGAACATGGCCATTGCAATTAAAGAAAAAATATATAAAGAACCTGAAATACCCATTAGTTTTGATTATTGGCAATTTTTAGAAAAAGAAGTTCCTAAACGAACAACTGTTTTTAGCTTTGATATAAAAGATCAGTTTAGTAATTTACAATTTGACATGCCCGATTTTGTAATTCTAGGCTTTCAATTTAATAGAAAAAATTGTGCTGAACAGCATAAACCCGTTGCTATGTTTGATCATTGTAATGTGAGAAACATTTATGTTAAAAATGGTAGAAATGAAATTTTTCTTTAAGAAAACTGGAATCTAGACATTAAAATCGGTGTTCATCTTAAACAATTTCTTATTTATAGTGATTTTTGAAATTCAAAAACCAAACTAGATACCAACTTTAGAAATAATGAACTTTATTAATAACGAACTTTAAACCTTGATGGTGATATTAACTACTATTCATTTTGGGGCGAAGACCGTTATGTTATAGATTGTTCATGTAGAAAAACAACTGTAGATAAAAAAACATAAAAATTTGTGTTGATTTTAATAAAGCTCCTGAAGAAGCAGGTATCATTTGTAATGTTGTTTTAATTAGTCGAAGTAATCTTATTTGCGAGTATTTGAAAGAAAGACTTACCGAAGATTGATCAATTTTTAATATTATTGAATGGAGTAATCAAGAAATTGTTCCGATAGTTTAAAACAATTTTTGAACTTATAGTTGAGTGGTTACATGTAAAAGTTTTACGATTTTTTGATCAAATAAATGATCGTTTTCATAACTGTAAATAAATTTACTTTCCTTATAAATAAAAAATGCCTGTGTTGCCTTTCAGTTTGACAAACATTTTAAAATGTGATAGCAGGTCAAAAACCCCTTCCTATAGATTAGATAATGCATCTGAAGATTTTAAAAATATAGTTTACAAATTTCAATCAAATTTACAAAACTTACAATTAACCATTTTAATAAATATTGACGATAAATATGACCTTCGAGAAATTGGCGAAAATCTAGAGCAAATAGAACAAGTTTTAAAAAAAATAGTAGAGCTTCGAATATAAAATGTAAAGAATAATGAGATAATAGTTCAATTAATTTTTGCATAATTTTTTCATGTTTTACCCTGTCTCACATCCTGCATTCTCATTTTTTAAAAGCTGCTAAAATTTCTTATTTTTTTGCTTAAAATTGCTTGTTTTTGATAGCTTCTCTTAAAAAAAACTTTTAGAACCAAAATTTAGCCCTCAAATGCCTTGATTTAGGCTTTAATTTACATGATTGTCACGATTTTTTCATCGAATTTCAGATATTGAGTTTTTAATTTTTTCCTACAATTTTAGGTGAAATAACCCTATTTAGGGCACTGCATTTTTTGTAGTAATTTTAGAATAAATACCCCCAAAAAGTGTGCTGCGCCAGCTCTCTTAGTATTATATAATTATATATATATATATATATATATATATATATATATATATATATATATATATATATATATCCGACTTTCTAAACAAAATAATACAATCTTAAGAGCAACACTACTAGAGCAGAGATGTACACATCAATGCTTATTTCTGCCAGACGGCGCCACACACTCATTTTGATTATAGTCTATTGGACAGGCCGGATAAAGATACATAAGTGTTCAACTTTAAGTGTTTCTGTAATGTTGCAACAAACTTAACATTTCCACTCCAAATTCAAAAGTATACTTTTCCTAATAATCGCCTTAGAAAATAGGTTGTGCATGTGTTTTCGGTTTATTTTATGGTTTTATCGGTGTTATTCAGTTTTATTTTGTATGTAGTTGGGGGTGGTGCCTCCACTGACACAAAGTGCACGACTATAATCTGATATGTGAAAGGAGTCATTTCTTGTACGCTTTTTGTTTGGACGCCAGTCTGAAAAAAAAAGCTTTTAAGTGAAAAGTTAGTTTTAATGAAAATAATCATTCCCAGCAGTATTTTAACAGACATTTACAAACAACAAAGCCTTGGAATGCCAGTGTTGCTTAAGTTTAATTATAGGAAACCATTTCTCTGTTGAATCAGTTGCTAGAAAACCTGCCAACATTATTGCTGTTTCAGTGACCCAAATCACAGTCAATGTTTTACATACAACTCATGTCTTCTCGACTGGATGCTTACTTTTAAACTGCAAAGAATCACATAGGCTGCACCTACCAACATATTCATTTAGAAGACTGAATTATTTATCCAGCATCGCATCTCCACTACTAACATGAAAGGCGATAACCCGAAAACTTCCATAGTGGCATTACAAGTCCTCCAAAAGAAAGAAACGAAGACCATATTTGGCATCAATCTGGGACTTGGACCAGGGCCAAGCTCACAATCATACGCACAGCAGATGTCAATGATTGGTTCTATGCCACATCATCTGATAGGACCAACATCAAGAACCATGGCACCTGTCCAGGAAAAGCTCATTGAGAGATCTTCAATACCCGCACCACAAATGGCTATGGTACAAGGCATGCCACGCACACAGATGCGAACGATACCTAGACCCCTGAGGTCACCAATGACAACAATGATACCTACCAAGCAGAGGACCATAGAGAGTACTTCAGTACCTGTACTACCATTTCCCATCGTACGAGGCCCGACATACACACAATTGAGAATGATGGCTAGTGCTAAGGTTGGGGCTGTACCGCGTTCTACGATGATACCAACACCAAGAATCCAGCAAAGGCCTGTACGGAGATCTTCGATACCTGTACCACGGGTGCCTACAGTACGTGGCATGCCACGCGCACAGATGAGAACGATGCCTAATCCCATGAGGCCACCAGTGACAACAATGATACCTGTCCAGCAGAGGGCCTTGGCGAGGCCTGCAGTTCCCAGATCACCATCGCCGACAGTGCGAGCGGGCCTGCAGTCGCTGACGAGACTGATGCCTAGACCCACGGGAGTTTCGCCAGGTACCACTTTAATACTGACACCGAGAGCGCGCGCGAAGTTCGCACCAAGGTCTAGGATTCCAGTGTACTTCCAGAGAACATCGATCATCGAACAGACGTCTTCGGTGACCCTAACACAAGCGACGCGTGTGGCAGAGGCCATGTAGATTCACCTAGTGATACTTGTGTGTGTGTGTGGGGGGGGGGGAACTGATTCAGTCGGCACCTGCATGGATATAACGTACAACACCATGCCACGACATCTTTTTCTCGCCAGTGAACATATTCAACTTCACTTACGAAAGAAAAACAATTTTTTTTCTTCTAATTTTCGCTCAAACTGTTGTGTGTACGTTTGGAGCTTGATGGAAAAATATCTGGCCACAGAAAATTTCATGTATTTTTTGGCATCAGAATAAATTATTAAGTCATAGAGTGTTTGGTTCAATAAATATATCATTCTCCAACAAAGATCGTCTGTACCTTCTTCGCCCCATAAATTTCATCCAGGAAAAATTATGAGTCTTGAATATACAGAATATGTCAAGAACAACGATTTTAATCTCGTGTTATTTATTCGGTGCAGATAAGTGAATTACTAGGAACTCGTTAAGAAATGAGACAAAACACTTTACTATTTTTTTTCCCCAGCAAATATCTACCAAATAGATACATTAATGCAGAGTACAGGACACACCTTGGGGTGGAGAACAACACCGAGCGATGTGATTTTAAGATGATGTCTGCAGATAATCACCGTCCTTGAAGATTCAGGTACTAGGCAGAAGTGATGGAATTCAATCGCATGGAAAACAGCGTGAAAGGGGAGGGAGGATGTTCAGACAAAACACGCATGCTATAGCGAATACATGTACCATGTTTCCCATAAGTGAAAATCCTGGCGCGAACTCACCTAGAATTATGTGAAATCGTCACACCTTTAAACTGTCGCTCATTGCTTTGACAGCTACCCCGTAACCAGCAGATGATAACTTAAAGTCTACAATGTAAAAAAATAATGGGAATATTACCTGACAAGTGTAAGGTAACATTCGCAAATTTGTGGGGGAAACAGTTTTCCTTGCAGGTAAAGTAAATTACCACATTCTGGAGTAAAATTCACGTACATGGTAGTGGAAAATCCCATACATCGATGGAAAAATTACTTTACGGCTAGTGCATCTCCTCAGCATTCTCAACAGCTAAGTGGGGGGACGGGCGAAGAAACAAATTATTAGACACACTAATATTCACTAATACTGACATGCTGTCGTTGTGGAATAATGGGTAGCGCATCAGCCTATCGTGATAAAGGACCATGGTTCGCGCTCACCCACCAGCAAGTGTCGAGGATTTTAATATTGAGGTTTCGGTTATTATTCGTCAGCGGATGTAGGTAATAAATAAATTATCAGTAGCTTTGTACTCCGGGATATTTTTAAATATAATTTTAGTATACAATGCAGTTAATTTTTTCTTACTGGTATGGGATTTTCCCTCCGCTTTTGTCAGGTACTTTTCCCGTACGATTAGGGAATAGTACATTACTTGTTATGTAATTTTACTCTACATTTAAGTGGTAATTTCACATTGCATGTAGAGGTAAATTAGCTTCCCTTACACGCAAGGGAATTTTACCACAGATTTTTTTTACAGTGTAAACTTCTGAGTTTGTAGCTGAAATCGCCAATCGTTCATGTGTATAAAACAGTAAATTCTATAAAAGTTTTGGGAACGTTATATTGAGAATTAGACAAATGTGTCGATTGTTTTTTAGACTTTCCTTTAAGTGTTAGAACACCGTCTGACTCTTGTTTCGTTTTTACACAGCTAGTTTACAGAGTGGATTCGGTGTAAACTATGGTAATGTTGTTACGCCCCTTTAGGGCGTAGCAGGGCAAAATGAAGGCAAGGGAAAGGACGCACACCATGGAAAAAAATCAAGAATCCATGGACACAAAAAATCCAAAATCAATACAAATATATCGAAGCCCATCTATACATATCACCACCAACAACAATTTTGCAACATGATTTGAAACACATCAATTGCCTTTATAAATTTTGTTGCTTGCTACCAATCTGTGAACCAGGGGAAGGAGAGAACACACATACACTGAAACAAACAGAAAAAACAACAAAATTAATATATCCTGAGAAATCACCCAACATGAATAAACACTTGTGAAATCCCATTTAAAAATGGTAAAATGACTCCCCGAGTAAAGAAAACACCATTACAACTTTAAAAGTAAAGTACGCCTGATGATTCGCTAAAAAGTACAACATGGAATACTAATGTCAAGAATACCATTGAGAAGGAGAAAAAACCCTCATTACACTTGACCATGAGCATAAAGGCACACCATAAAATATCCACTAAACTCCTTGGCAGTAAAATTCTTTCGGCAAATCGTAGTCCAGGAGACCATTCCTACAGCACTACAGCATGCCAAAAAAAAAAAAAAAAAAAAAAAAAGGAAGAATCCACCTCTTACAAACATTCCCATAAAATACCATATTGAAAATCCACACAATCAAAACAGTGAAGAAACCCTTCTCTACAAAAATTCATATACACAAAAAACGCTTAAAAAAACACTACTAAAAGGGGAACTCTACCCCCTGCATAGCAACAATTACGTTCATTGAAATACTTAACTTGCGTCTAGCATGCTGAAGTCCCGAAGAACGAAATAGTGTAGACATGATCTATCGGCGGCCAGCCCTCGCAACTCGAAGAGGAGCACTGCACACTTGCTCGAGCTGAGGACCAACATTTATGTGCGAAAACGCGGTTGGGTAAGGTTAAGTCGGTGGTGGGAATATCGGAGAGGTGTATGGAAGGTGCCAGAGTGTGGGAGGCTGAACTCGCCAGTAGTAGCCCCCAGACAGCGCTCGGCCGCGCCAGGAACGTCGTGCGCCTGTCTACAGTACAGCTCAGCGCTTGGAAGCATTCAGACGTCGCCACCTTGTTGAGAAAGGGTGGGTGGGGGGAGAAGAAAAACAAAGTACCCTTTTCTGCAGCAAAAATATTGCCTCATTAAATAGTAACCCCTCTTCAAACAAAATAACAGTTTATTAATCTGGGCTACCAAATACAGACGTGGCAAATAAGCAAGCAGACTTGCTAACCAAGTTCATTAACGTCTTGTAGTTCTGTAAACACACCAACCCCATGATAGCAGCATTTAATCGTAATCCAGAAAATTGTAGGCCTCACATTTCACCAGCTGGCGGGACAAAAATATAAATAGTTCAGGCAGGTCAGTCTTTGGAAGGACAGGAGTACTCCAATAAAATTACTTGTGTCTGCTAATTGACAGGCGTGTCAGACTTGAAGCAGGGCTTCCATTTAAAGGTACATCTTAAGCATTTCTATTAATACCGCTATCTTTCTGTTTCGCCCCGGGTGTCATCGGTGTGTGGACTTGTAAACATGTCCAAATGGTGTTTCTGGACGACTCTGTTGTGCAACAGGTCGTTGGGGCGGAGAGGTAGTTAGTTCCCCAGCCGAATTTGGACATTTGTATACTTGTAGAATGGTATAGTGAATGGAATGGTGATTTAAATATTCCAGATTAACCTTTAAAAATGGAAAAATAACCTACCTGTGTGGTCGGTGAATATATTAAAACAGTAAGTGGAGAAGTAGTAGGGACATGCCGGTTCTACCGCACTTCTGATTAATCAGTTTATAGATTTTATTAATTATACTGATTGGATTAATCCGTTATTAATCCGATATAATTTTTTATCTGATTGTAATTAAAGTAATTTTTTCATTAATCCTTAGTCCTAATACGATAAAATCGGATTGTTTGATTAAAGAAATTTGATGACAGTTTTTGCATCAAACTTGTTTGATAAAACATTTTTGATAGAATTTTTTTAATTCGATAAGTGTATAGTTTGGGCACTTTATTATTTTTGGGGGCGGGGAAAAGCTCTGGTAGGTCCTCACCCTCGGATCTCTGTGGTGGTATGAGG
Organism: Dryococelus australis; assembly: GCA_029891345.1. Lineage (NCBI taxonomy): Eukaryota > Metazoa > Arthropoda > Insecta > Phasmatodea > Phasmatidae > Dryococelus > Dryococelus australis. The sequence goes on along the minus strand of CM057005.1, from coordinate 73,412,453 downwards.
TGGTCGTGAGTTGGGGAGGGGTGTATATAGGGGAGCGATGTTGTCTGCACGACGACTCACACTCGATGAGGTGTGATGTGCTGGGGAAGGAGTATATATGGGTTGTGTTCTGTGCAAGAGTGGCATACATGTATTTTTTGTGTCCTAGATGGTGGTGGGAGATAGGCGACTGTGAAAGATTCGATTTACATGGTGTATGTAAGTGTAAACGATTATTCCAAATGAACAATAACAGCGCTGATTTATTACATGAGAGAAATTCAGGAGTCTCAATATAAATTACACGTGAGAAGTATAATGAATGAACACAACTATGTGAGTCTCCTCAATGAAATTAAGTAACGAGTTCGAACTACAACGAAGGTAAAATGTCGCTAGCAATATATAAATTGCATTACTTTAATTAAATTTCACTATAAAAATGGAATTGAAAGCACGTAGGAAACTGTACAAGCACCTCTCCCAAAACACGTCTGTGAGGTTAGTCAAGCAATGCCTTAAAATTATGCGAAAAATGCCGAAATGAACAAAAAGAGAGTTGAATACAATTTACATGACAAATGGATAAAAATTATGTTCACGATGCATTTATCAATGAATAAATTACACTACTTGAATTAACAATTAATTAAAAAACACGTAATGAAATTGTACGAGGATGAGAAACACGTCCAGCTGTGAGGTTGCTGAATGAATGACTTATAAGTTGTACTAGTGCGTATTTCTGCAAAATTATATTTTATTTAAAATGAAATTCACCCCATCCGATTACATACGTGTTTCAAAATTAATTAAATGACTGATGTTAGAGAAGTATAATGAATGGACTCATAACGAACGCAACTACGTGACTAACATGATGCCTGTCAGTTCTACATGTACCTTAAATTTTTTTAATATAAATCTGTCTGGCTGCGAGGTTTCTGAAGGAATTATATTAGTATAGGATTTGCAGAGACTTATAAGCACGACTATAGATGTGGAGTGTGGCCGCTAGGCACCTGAGCTTAAATTATGGAAAAGAGAGTTGAATACAAAACTACAGTTTCCAAAAATATGTAACGTTGCCCATGAGAGAAATCGCAATACGCCAAAAGTATATGGTATGGACCATAAAATGAATAAATATATATTTCAAACAGCCGAATGAAGTGATATAAAATAACTAAACCTTTTGTCAATAATAATTGAATCATGTCTTCCTCAATGTAAAAAGGAAAATAATTACGTAAATGCAGAGAAAAAACTTACCCCAATACCATGTCATATTAACACAATATCCGTCGAAGCATAGGGAGTCTTAATCCCGCAACACTTTATAGAAACGTAGGATATTTTAATAAATCCACAAACTTACTCGAAGAAAAATTATGTAAAAAAAACGGACGTACTACATCGAGCCAAATAATGTTAACACAAATTCCGTTAAGTCTGGGTAATTTTCTGCACTAGTTAACACAAACAGTAGTTGAAAATCCTATGAACTTTCGTAGACTGAGCTCAGAAATGTATTTGTCATGATAAAAAAGCTTATAAAAATAACTGACGCCTTTGTAGGCTTTGCAGATAACTGAAGCCTTGATTGGGCCAAGCGTCATCCCGACTGGCGTAGAGATGCTCAGTGGTGTGTATGCAGAGAGAGATGTGTCCAGTGCGAGGTTTGTCATCAAACTAAATTGGCAATTCTGAGCTGCAGCTGCAAGAAAATTTTTTTTTTTCAAACTTCTCTTTAGGAATATAACATTTTATCCACTCATCATTCACAAAACAAGATATTAATACATTTGTGACATGAGGAATTAAAAACTAATAATTAATAAAATGCATTACTCCTTTTTATCACAAAAAAATTTGATTAAAAAATGTATTAAACATATTTTAGTTAACATTTCCATGACAAAGACTCTACATATTACACCTCAAAATCATTAAAATATTGATATCAATCATGTTATGACCAAAAAACTTTAAATATGTTTTATTTTTACCATTTATACCTGAAAGCACTACAAGCCTAAACATTGTTTCTTCATGTTACATCACAAATCATATTAAACATCAAAATCATTAAAATATTCACATTAATTATGTTACGAGTGAAAAACTTTAAACATGCTTTTTTTTTTACTGAAAAACTTTTAAGTTGAACATTTATCACGTCATGTTATGTCAGAAATCATTGACACTTTAAAAACCTTTGCTTCATATTATGCCTCAATACTAAGCTGATAAATTAAAAAATTCCATTATACCACAAAACATTTTTAAAAAATTATACATACTATCATTACTTCATCATACGACTGCAAAATCATTAAACAATATTAATTTGAATGTTCATAATAATTTCCATTTAGAGTTAGGAGATAAACTCATTTTGCACCTCATTACAGGAACAACAGGCATTGGTGGTTGTGGTGGTGTAGCAGGTAAAGGGGGTTATATTGGTGATCATATAGGAGTATATATTATTTCTTGTGGTGAAGGCATGAATGAAGAAGGAGGTGGGGCAATTAATTTATGTTGCATTGATTGAGGTAATAATAATTCAGGAGACGGCAGACTTGGAGCAGGTGTAGACACAAAACTGAAGTGCAAAAATTCTTCTAACTCTTGGAATAAGTAGTTTTTATACACCTCTTCCCGCACATTATATAAGGGTATAACCGTTCAGTCTAATGGAGTACAACACGAACACATTTTTTGTTTTTGTACGCATTGCTCACCTGATTTGATGGTTATTTTTAAATTTAGAGCTTCTAAGCTCAACGCCGGAGGCAGCGCTGTAGGTAGTCTCGATGCCCGAGGCGGCACTGTAGATAATCTCGGGGCTGCACTTGCTCTCGACGCCGGAGGCGGCACTGTAGGCAGTCTCGACACCGAAGGTGGCGCTGTAGGTAGTCTCGACACTGTAGGCAGTCTCGACGTCGGAGGTGGTGCTGTAGGTAGTCTAGACACTGGAGGCGACGATCCAGTTCCTCTCGACATTGAAGGCGGCGGTGTAGGTAGTCTCGACACTGTAGGCAGTCTCGACGTCGGAGGTGGTGCTGTAGGTAGTCTAGACACTGGAGGAGACGATCCAGTTCCTCTCGACATTGAAGGCGGCGGTGTAGGTAGCCTCGACACTGTAGGCAGTCTCGACGTCGGAGGTGGTGCTGTAGGTAGTCTAGACACTGGAGGAGACGATCCAGTTCCTCTCGACATTGAAGGCGGCGGTGTAGGTAGTCTCGACACTGTAGGCAGTCTCGACGTCGGAGGTGGTGCTGTAGGTAGTCTAGACACTGGAGGAGACGATCCAGTTCCTCTCGACATTGAAGGCGGCGGTGTAGGTAGTCTCGACACTGTAGGCAGTCTCGACGTCGGAGGTGGTGCTGTAGGTAGTCTAGACACTGGAGGCGACGATCCAGTTCCTCTCGACATTGAAGGCGGCGGTGTAGGTAGCCTCGACACTGTAGGCAGTCTCGACGTCGGAGGTGGTGCTGTAGGTAGTCTAGACACTGGAGGAGACGATCCAGTTCCTCTCGACATTGAAGGCGGCGGTGTAGGTAGCCTTGACACTGTAGGCAGTCTCGACGTCGGAGGTGGTGCTGTAGGTAGTCTAGACACTGGAGGCGACGATCCAGTTCCTCTCGACATTGAAGGCGGCGGTGTAGATAGCCTCGACGCCGCTCCAGTTCCTCTCGATGTTGAAGGTGGCAGTGTATGTAGTCTCGATGCCGGAAGCGGCGCTCCAGTTCCTCTCGACTTTGAAGGCAGTGGTGTAGGTAGTCTTGATGCCGGAAGCGATTGTGATACCCCTAAGAAGGGCATTGACAAGAGCAATGGTTGTAGTGTAGGACCACTTTCGTCATTGTCGTCCTCCAAAGAATCTATCAAACTGGTAATTAAAGGATCTGAGCCATTCATTATTTCATAAAAATAGTCCGAATTAAAATTTTCAAGTTCTATATCAAAGTCTTGATTAGATAAACCAAGCAAGTAATCTTCGTAGGAACGTGGCATCACAATGGAAAACGCACAGGGTAACTACTGTAAACAGTGGAAGGGGGCCTTATGCTATTACCCTATTTCAAAAAAAATTAAAATTCCCAGGTGAAAATAAATTTATCTTTACCCCTGAACTTATTGAATTCAACAAACATCTTACAAAGTATTTTAAGTAAATCATGTTCCCTTTTTATTATGGTGTATAGTGTTATTATTATTTGGGCTAAACATGTACAGATATCTTCAGTTAATTTACACGTTCATTTTTCACTACATTTAAAATTATATTTTATAGGATAATTTTTGTAAAGCTTGCTGTGTAATTGGAATAAAGAGTCTCTTCATAAATAAGAATTTGATATAAGTTTGAGTATTTTTTTAAATTTTTCCGTATATTATCAAGCGCAATGGGAGCTGTAAAGTGACTACAAATTTTATTAAAGTAGAAAACAAAATATATTGCTCGGGAGATTGCATTCAGGTAGGAAGGTGTTTTTCGCCTTGGTATGCTCGACCTTTAAGTCGACCTGAGCTAAACACTAGTAAGGGGACTCCGGGCGATCTTGGCTGTCTGCTTCGTGAAAACCTAGGAGCCCGGGTTGTCTACAGGGTATTATAAAGGACTGTTGTTGGACTCAAGCGCGCACCCTCTGTGATCTCGGTTTTGTGTTTGGTAGCACTGGAAAGACTTTCAATTTAAACTTTATTTATATCTTGTGAGTCTGCTTAATGGTTGGTAGCACTGGTAGGCTTCTAAAGCTATAAACATAACAATTTTTACACGTCTGGAGACATTTGCAAATGCTATAAGTACACGATTTCGCAGCGAGTATAAATTATTCAGCTTACAATTTTTTCTTCAAAAATAATTCTCGCAATTCATTTAGGTTAAAGAATATATAAAATTGAGCACATCTAACTTTTACTGCAGCATTGGTTACATTAATTTTATTAACCAAAGATAATATTTTTCTTTTCTTAGCAAAATAAGTTCACTTTTTAAGCAGTGAGGTTAAATAAAAGTAAAAAATCATTTTAATACATAAATTTATTGATAAAAATATATACAAATACAGTTTGTTTCACAAATTTATGTACTTTTTTTACTACAGACTGTTTCAAAATGTTAAAAATTGCTTCTTTCTGAAACAATATCGAAATGATTTACTCCAATGTGCTAATAACTTGCTGATATTGTATTTACACTTCGATTTCTGTATGCACAAACAGGTAATGCGTTCTCTTTTTGATTCATTTTTAGGAAGTACTGGACTTCATACAAGCTAATATTTTTAAACTAAATGTCACTCATTAGTTCACAATGTTCATTCATCCTAAATAGTGCCATATCACTCGCATAATATCCATGGGTGATTCAGGAGGAGGATCGTCATAATCTGTTTCACCCCAGTCAGACATCATTGCCCAAGTTAGCAGTAATTTAAAGTTTTCCTCTGCAGAGAAAAATGTTGAATTATATCTATATGTTTTACATGATTGTTTGAACTATGGGCAATTGTATTCTTTTTGAATATCTGTCACTTTCCCATTCCACATACTTTCGAAAATATGATTATGCCCAACTCCACCTACATGTATTTCACAATTATTTAAGTATTGTTTGCAAATATATTCAATATTTTCATACTCTATACATCCACTCTCCCATTTTAAATCATGATCATGTTTTCTTACCCGTTTATTAGTTTTCCTTTATTTGGAAGTTAGATATTTCCAGTCAAAAGGTGCTTTGAAGCTGAATACAGTTGTATGTTCTTCCATATCAGTAATAGCTAATTCTTTAATGATAAATTTTTCTGGAGATTGAAATCCTTGTACATCACCAATCATCTAGTCAGAATCGTGGTTCGTCGCCTAATGACTCAATTCATTATTTTCACCAGCTTATCTCTTACATTGTAACTTGCTAATCTATGTGAATTATCAAAGCAAATGCTTGAGTATTTTCTGGATTAAATTATTTAAATTTGTGAATCAGTTATGATATTGGTAATTGTGTTGTCTTGTATACAATTATTTCAATTTATGAATCAATTACACTATTGGTAATAGTGTTATCTTGTCTGCTTACATCAAATACAACTAATGCTCCTCTACATTCAAAGGTTTTGGGATCTAGTATCGGTGAACTCATTTTGTTATAGTATGATTCCTGAAACTTTGTATACACATCATTTCATAGCAAAAAAGGAAATCCCCATTATCAAAATTCGTATTAAAATAAACATAGGAATAAGCTTGGCTGTTTAGATATAGTTTAATATTTTCATATCACAATTATCGAATAATTATCAATATGCTTTTAAATTGTTTTGTCGGTTTATTTGAAAACATATGACAACAAATCATGGTTTCTCAGACGAAAAACTTGATTTCACACATCACACTACTTTTGTGTAGTTGGTAGAGTTGGAAAGGACTCCAGAGCCAATGATATGTATGCAATGTCTAAATTCTCCCATTTTTCGATATATTTTAAAAACTTTACATGCTTGTGTATGTTAATTTCAATATGTGGCATTAACCATTCATCACTGTTTAATTCAAATGCTACACCTTCCACGTTATTAGCTGTATCATATATGGTGTTTAAATGCATGTTAGCAAATAGAATAATTAATTCTTGTTTAGTATTTTAAATAACGTTTTTATAGTCTTCAGCGAAGCCCAAAACCATACTTAACGGTATAACAACTTCATATTTTCCGCCTGGATTTATTTTTACTAAATAATCGCTAGCATTGCTCCACCCAGCCATCAGTCCTGTATAAAGAGCGTTTACAGTTTGCAAGAGATAGTTTTTTTTTTTTATCGTGGAAGTAATTCCAACATTTCTTGTCTGATCAATTTCCACTCCATTTAGCAAATATGAAATTCTATCGATTAAATGAAGCATTCCGTTTCTTATTATTTTTGTAGTTGCTGGATTGCTTGCATCGCCTGTTTTTTTCTAATTGTTCCTCTAAACCTTAAACTTGATTTCAACAGTAATGTGTAAGTATCGTGATTTTGTATTGATATCCTTATTTCTGATGGCAATTTATACAGACCAACTCGGAATGGTTCATACACATTTATTTCAGTACTTGTGATTGCATCTTCATAGCTGATCGGTTCTTCAACATTAAGTACATCCTCCATTTCGATTAACCATATATCCCAATTCTTGTAAAAAAAAAACATTCATTGCCTTGTGTCAACTTCACAGGTACCTTATTTGAAGTGAGCATTTTATGCTTGCATTTACATCTTTTTATAGTTCCTTTCTTCGAAATATGTTCCTTAGTGACATACTTCTTAAAATAACTGCCTACTTTATATCCGTGTTGGGTGTTATACACAATACCCATTTTGATTGCAATGCGCACTGAATGCAACTGTTTATATAACTTTTTTTAAATGTAAATGGAGGATAATTTCTTCGTTTATAAAATTAATAAGTTTTCCATCTTGATCGACAAGTGTAACAACTATTTCATCAACACGATTCACTATTACTGGAAGATAATTCAATGTATTCGGTTTTTCAATTATTTGATATCCTGGAGCCACCACACACGTGAATTCATGTAATATATTTGTCGGTTTCCCATTCAAATGTGAACTACCTACAAGATTAACATTTATAAGACATACATTTACCAATAATATATTAACCTGTTTGGATGATTCATGTAATTCATTAGCAGGATACTTTCCTTTAGTATCCTAACATATTTGCAATTGAATTATCTTCTAAGAAATCGATATCGATGTTACTGTGCATCGCACTAGTTAACATACTTGGATTTCCACGTAATTTGAAATGCACATCTTTACATAATGCTGCTTTAATGAACATTTCTTAATCATCCTACTCATAAGATCCAATCGGTATCACTATCTTGTAGGTTTTTTCACCATTGTTAACCATAAATGAATGGTTGTGTATATGAATGTTTGGTATGCTGTTGTAAGTAACGAATTCGATTAGACTTATTTGCCATTCTCCATTTAACTCTAATGCAAGGAAATATACTGCATTCAATTGTGATGAATTGCCACTTAATATCAATGTTATTGACATATTACTATTATGTTAAATATTGCACACTTATAGATCCTATTTGTAGACAAAAATGTAGACATAAATGTCCACAATTGATTGTATTTGATAATTGTTCCGTTTGGTAGTTGTAATTTAATTGCATGTTTTTAAATAATTACATAATTCAATTGGATGATGTAAATCACCAAAACTATCCTAATGCGATGATTGATTTACATTTTAAATTAATGCTACCCAATGTGTTCCTTTGTTTTGTTTCGAATCTAAATTAAGAATCATACATTCACGAAGATTTGGTTTCTTTGGTCAAATGTCTCTCATATACACACCTCGGAAATAGGGAATATCCAGTTTATTTACAAATACATGAATATCTTTGTTTGTTAATACACTTTTGGAAGAGAATTTAACTGCTCTACTGATGGCCGAAACTCCTGTGAGGATTGATCCGACCCTTTGATTTAACTGCTCTACTGATAGCCAAAACTCCTCTGAGGATTTATCCGAGAGCTGTTAATGCTGGAAATTGGAACAAAATGATTCCTCCTTTCTTTGTTTTCCATTTGGTTTTACGTTTCAAACCCATGCCTTTTTTAAAACCATTGCACGCATTACTTTGTCAACAACCGGGGCGCCTAGTTTTTCACCTGTCGATGTAGGTGGATTCTTCCTTATATTTTCTGCTTTATCGGCAGTTTGAAACTTTGCAGGCAAATTCACAGATGCAGCTTGAAGCTATGCAGGCGAATACGCAAACACATATGAGTGACGTGAAAAATCAACAAGTAATGTTGAGAGAAGATGTAGCCACTAACTTACAACAGCTGGCAGCTGAAGTAACTACGGTAGACAAGGAAGTCACCGAGACAAGAGAAGAACTAGACCAGGTGGAACAGTCATGTGCTGCGCAGTTTAGTGAGTTTCAACAGAGAGTGAATAAGCTGGAAAACAGACCGGCTGCTGCGACAGACTTAAATACACTAGATCAGCTAGTGAGCAAAAAGTCTGAGTCACAAAACGCTTATATTGAAAATAAGTTGGGACTGGTAGAGAAACCTACCGCAGACAGGTTGTCCAAGGTAGCTGACAAAGGTAGACCAGTTAGCCCAGGTTGTAGAAGGGGTGAGGGACCTTCACCTGGGTAGGCCTGAATTTGAACACGTGTAGGTGCAACCCTTAAATCAGCATGCATTATACACTGAGATTAAGCCCAGCGCAATAATGGACGAACAACATAACACGCAACAGACAGCTAGTTTGCCGACAAATGCGCCCCTCAGCATGTTGTTCCACCACCTTTCAAAAATGTGGGCTGAAAAATGCCTAAGTTTGGGGAAAATTCGGAGAAAACCCATTCAATTTTATTGTCAAGTTTGAAGAATACACCGTACTCTTCTGGCTAAGCGATCGTGATAGGTTGAGATGCCTTATGCTTGTGCAACTATCACAAAAAGGAAATGATGCGGTGAAAAGAGAGCAAGAAAACCCTGCGTTAAAAGTTGCTACGATTCCGAGGCCAGACAAAGTAATTGAGAACGCCATAGAGAAAATCCACTCTGTGACTAGCTGCGTGACTGAAGTTTCGAAGCAAAAATGTATTGCTATTTCACTGCAGAATACTCAAAAAGAAATATCCAGGGAGAAACAAGGGACGGACAGAGGCCGCCGTAGAACACATGCTCAGATGCAAACCAAGAGAAACTGAAATAAATCAAGTAAAGATCGCTCCGCATGGCCAAGGATAAAACGTAAGTTTTGCCATGAATGTCACACAGGTGATCACATGAGCAAATAGAGCAGAAATCGCGATGTGAAGCGCTGGAGAAAACCTAAAGTTTTTCGCAATCGCCACACATGTGACTGTAAACATTGCACCACGAGACACTGTCCTACAGGGAAAACTGGAAGGCGAAAATTTTGCCAATATTTTTGCGTAGTTGAGTGCAAAAGTGACACAAATAAAAATCGCTTTGCACAGAGAAAAAATAAATGTAAATTATATCACTACTTCACGAATCTTAACAAATGTGTGAAGGGTTTTCACAAATTATACCCCTTGGGAGACCCTTGCCGGCCAGTGGTTGGAGATTTATGACGAAAAGCTACCACAGCCCCCAAGAATTACTCACAGTGATAAGCAACAAACGGAAGATATTAGAGAAGCAATCAAAGAATTAGAAAGATTGCATTTAGACTCATAAAGACGTGCAAAATATGCAAAAAAGTCAAAAGTAAACAAATTGCTTCCAGGTCAACTGGTTCTGATGCGAGTAGTTAGTGTAAGTAAACACTACGATCATGTGATGGGTAAGCTGATGCCGTTATTTGCTGGGCCATTCGAAGCAAAATAAGAAGTTTTCCCGAACTGTTACGAGTTGGCAGTCCCCGGCACCAATGATATAATAGGCAGACATAATGTGGTGAACTTAAGAGTATATCGCTCACGTGAAGAGAATGGCTTAGCGCGTGTTGTAAGTCAGAGACAGTGAGAAGGTGATGTCATGTTACTGCCTTGCGATACGCTGGCTAGCGACGGACTGTAATGTTTATAAATGGTGCCTGCTTGGTATGAGGTATGTAGAGCCGCGAGATTGTGCGCGACCCGACTGAGTCAGCAGCACATCGTCAAAGCCACGTTAATTAAGTAGTATATAGCTGATTCACGATAACTTCGGCATTTTCTGAAGCCCTGCCAAATTTCTACTTTTGGTTACTGATTACGTATCCTTCTGCTACACGTAAACATAAACACTGCCATGTGACTTCTACTTTTATAAGTGTAAAATGAAGTTGGTTGCTGTTTACAGCTGTTCAAAGAATTATGTCATACTGCAGAAACCATTTCCTACGAATGTTCACAAAGTAGGCCTATAACAATATTTAGGTCAGCTTTATAACTATTTGTTACATACAATATAGCACGTTACACATAATACACATTAATATTTAGCCACTACTGTGTTTGTTACAACTGTGGCGGAAACAACAGTAGTATTTAACCTGTTGTTATTAATATGTGTTTGGAGTCAAAATTAAAACGAAGGGGCAACCAGTCCAACGAAACAACACAGTAAATTCAAGCACGCAACTCGTGTCACTTATTTATTGTATATCCAAACGTAAAAGACAGTACTGAACATGCAAACACATAGGCCTATCTTAATATTTATTCTGCTAATATTTACATGCGTTAGTACTGACTGGTTTGTAAGTTTATTTTATTATTTATTTTATTTTATCCGGGGGGGGGGGGGGGCTTTAGTATTTCATTAGGATTGTTGCAGACATTCAAATCACAGAAACATAAGCTCGTTACACAACTGTTTTACAAACACCTAGCGCAGAAGTACAATGCTGTGATAGACAGGCGTGAATGTAAATAATGAATTTCGTCATAACATCAGTTCATGGTTAAAACGTATAAATTTTGCACATATTTGAAATCGACACACACACCTGGCCTGCGTAACGATTACAACGTAGCCATCACGCCCTCTCATACGCAACGATCGCAACACATTTCACTCTGCCGTGGAAACACATATTTATCACAACATTGTAACTTCCGTAGAATGTTTCAAAAACACGAGTACGAACATGACGCTTCATTCAGAAACACGCCGTGTCATTGTATGTCGCCACACCATTGTCGGTCGTAATGCACTGGGTAAAATCGCTCGCCGCCGCCATATTGGGAACGCTTTCCACACCACGTCTGCCAACCTGCTGGATTTGTAAGTGTCGTGCAAACGAGCTGTGTCGCGCCATCGCATCTAAAATATGTCGTTACATCTAAATAACATGTAATATGTATTTAAACAATAAAATCTCGTATAGTTGTAAATTACAATCTCAGACATCATTACTGTTACTGTAATTAGAATGAGATGTGCTGAAATCAGAAATAACAAAATGTATACCTTTTCTACATAGGTGGTACGATCTTCCCAAGAAAGAGAAGAGAGACAGAGAGAACGAGAGAGAGAGACACACGCCTTGCTTCGCTTATTGAAACTTTATTCCGGACGGGAAAAATAACACCAACCTACACACGGGAATTCGCGCGGATATTTTTAACTGCAGCAATGAAATGTGTTTCCGTCAGTGCTACCTGACAATACAAATATATCACTTGGCAACGTTTAACTTACAAATAGTATATATAAAACGAGGTTAAAAAAATATTGTAACTGTGAACTATTTCTTACCGGCCATTGCCAACACGTCGCTGCTCTCGCTGTTGTTAATTCGTATTTAATACAAAATAAATATTACAAGTTATATAAGATACTAAGGTAAAGTTTCATTTATTCAATAATACAGTTCTCTAAAGTTAATCACAGTGTTAAATATTTGTGGAATACAAGTTATTGGAAAAACAGGTTGACGTAATACGCCTAGGGTGATTTTTCAAAGGTTCGATTCCAAAAGGCCGACGAAAGCGTGAATGGACTATACCTCCCAAGATTTTTTTTTTTTTTTTTTTTTTTTTTTTTTTTAAGTCCGCGCCGCGTGTCTGTGAGGAAGAACTGAGCAAAAGAGAAAAATCTCTATCATTGCTGCTCTAGGATTATGTTGCTACGTCTGGAGCGAAGCTATACTAATTTTACATTGAAGCTACGCAGACTGCCTATCACCAGAGACCATCACCAAGAAACACTTCGAGCTTAACTACCTAGCATACACAACTGAACTGCCTGCCGCGTCAATGCCAAATCGACTCACTTACCTGTGTCCTGACATCTCCAAGAATTTGAGGACATAAAACAATCAGAAAGAAGGGGCGAACCTTGGATCAGGTAACAAAGCTACGACGTTCTTTTGTAACAACAAATAAACACTTTAATACTGGATCTTACGTACCGTCGTTATTTTCTGTGTTGATGACGAGTAAATGGTAATCCCATTGGTTTTTGAAGTCTTCTCGATATTCCAACGTATAGAGTCGCCAATGATATTCTACTATGTTGATGATATTTTTCCAGCTTGGTTAAGCCATTGGTATTCTTGGAAAGTTGTTTTTACATGTTGTAAATAGTAGGCTAAAATTGTTGTTGGTAAAGCGTTCTTCGTGTATTTTACTTTATCCTTCGTTGTATATGTCTGCTGTCCTTCTGTTGTTTACTATAGCGGTGCAGCGTAATGTGGCGTTAAATTCAATGAGACGCCTAACAGTTTCAGGCGGTATTTCTATAGAGGGATGAAGTCTTCGTGTATTGTATTGAATGTTGTCTGAGTAAAGCATAGGGCTAACTCGGATAGGAGTGGTCAGTGAAGAGATATTTACCCTGAAATAAACATTGCAGTGAAATGTAAACAATGAACTTTTTAGTATGAAACAAGTGCCGCTTATACTAACTACCGCCAAACACTTGTGGTGCTTCGACTAGTGACGCATGTGGAAAAAAAAAAAAAAAAAAAAACAACGCGACCGAACTTCCCTACATACGCTTTTGCAACGGAGATATTTTTGTAAACTCACGTTTTTTTTTTTTTTTTTTGTTTTTGCTGGAGACCGAAGAGCCTCAACAGCGACGTCACGAACGACGGAACTTCGTGCTACGCTTCAATGATAGTACACTGTACTGTAAAGTGAGACAGCGAGTGTACAGGTTTGGTAGTTGTACACAGGTCCTGTACGGCGAGGTGCCACGCGATGTTACTTCAGGAATTACCGCTGACGTGCCGCCCACCCACCACGGACACGCTCGCAATACTGGAGCGGCTCCCAAGCGGTTTCTGCGGGCGGGATCCGACTTCGAGTCCGGTCGGCTGCCTTCGCTGTAAGCCGAGGCATTCTGCAATTCACGCCACCTGGTCTTGCGTGGCGCGAGCTACCGCTGTCTGAAGCTGCGGACGATCTAAATATAGCTCAAGAAAAAAAAAAGAGTTTGGCAGGTAAGTCGATTCCTGCATGAAATGACTGTAAACCAGCAATGAGTGTATTCCCCATTACCCTCGTAATGATATGTAACAGTTGTATTATGTTTTCTTTTTAGTTTCACGATGTGAATTTAAAAAAAAAAATGTAATTTTGCCCACTCCTACAGCAAAGTATTCCTAAACGAACATTTTCTTACAGAGGATTTTTCTAACAATGCAGAAATGTTACTAATGTATACGTTACATTTTTTATGAGTTATCTGTCTCCTGATGAAAAGGACTTAACCGCAGGAGGTGCAATTATGTAACATAAACCTTTGCAATTTCTGCATTCATTATTATAATCTACGTATATTTTTACTCATTCTACACTGTCAATGACAAACACTGTAATTTGCATACGTTTTTCACATATGTTTCATTTTTATTTATTTATATTAATTTTTGTATGTTTAAGATTTTGAAAAATTAGGTGTTAAAATGGCAACAATTTACGTTTAAATTCCTTAGCTATATTTTCTTTTTGTTTATATTTTAATTAATAATTCAATATTTTCATTTATTTTTCTTGGTCTCACACCTTTGTAATTGTTTCAGGGAATCTATTGTGTTATTTTTATTACCTTATACGAGACCCGTAACTATTTGACATAGGGAATTAGGCCGTTAGGAATGTGTCAGATTAGCTGTTTGAGTAGGAAGCCTTCCGGATGGCTGGCAAGTTTGAATTCTGCACCCCCATTGGCTAGCATGATAGCGTAGGGCTAGGTGGGTGATTTCACTTAGGAGTTCGCTCTCTCTGCCGCCATCTTTCAACAGGCTAAGACCTAAGTCAGGACGCACGTCTAGAAGATGGACGTAGCATAGGTTTTTTTTAAAGTAATATACTAGGGTGTTTTAGTTTCTACAGCTTGCTTAATTGATATTGTTTTGTTTCTACGCAGAGAAGTGTGCTGTAAGCCCCTCCGTATTGTAAGCAGCTGTTTAGGAACTTAGGTCAGTTAGACGCTGTGACATTCCGTGAGCTGTGAGCCACGTTAAGAAATACCTTAACTCTATGAAGTTTGAATACTCTTGTACATTTTCCTGAGATCCCGTCCTGCTTCCTACTATATGTGGTATCATCCTACAAGTAAACTATTTTTCTACACTACTAGTTTTTCTACGAGTTTAGTCTACTCGTCGTATAAGCCTAAGAGAGCGGCCATTTGTAATAGAACATTCTACACAACGCCATGTTGGCACGGCGTTTTTAACAGCTAAGAACCAGCATATTTTTACCATAACTTAACCTGAGAGACAGAGTTTTTATTGTTCTGCCACTAAGCTGAGCCAAGTTTAATTGTTAACGTAATAACTTCAGACGTTTTCGTTCAGTGATTTTTTGAAGTGACAAACTGACACGTCAGGCTAGTTTACAATTTTTTTTATAAGGGTATTGTTAACGACCGTTATGTCCGACCACTTCCTATCGGCAGTGCTACTTTTGAATGATTTTCATAAACCCTTTGCTATTGCCATTCAGGATTTTTAATTAGTTTAATTCACAGCCAGAATACATATCAATTAAATTAAAGAAACTGAATTTGAAATAAAATAATTTGGCTGGAAACTTTATGTAGTCTGACGTCTTTTCCTTTTTGCATGAATGATTGTTTTCACTTCCTCGCCTTCACTGACAACCCAGTTCTGCGTAATCTCTGAATGTCCTTATGGAAAGTAGGTAGCCTAATTTCAGAGTGTGACAAATGGTCACTGGTCTGAAGTAAGTGCGGTAAACTAAGGTGAGTGTTATTCGCATCCGACGTCCGGTTCTCGAGCCTGCAAGGGGCAGGCAGACGTTTTCCTCAGGGGAGAAATATTCTACTATCACACTGCTCAGTTGTAATAAATTTTTGCCAACAATATACATAACCTAAAATACGATATCAACACATGCTTTTATTTCACACTCTTTCATAAGCCTATGGGAGAGTATGGTTATACAAACAGCTCAATAGCACACTACCGTTATTCCACACGTTTTCACGTATTTTCTATTCAGTGCTACATAGTAATATCCTGTCAGCTCATATTTTATGTTAATACTACTTGGAATAGGCCTACAGCACGAGCAGCAGATACTTGCACAGCAGCAGGGCACTTGGCATTGTGTGGCGCATGTAATGCAGGCAAGTTACGTGTACTTTTTTCAGTAAGCTGGTGTGCATAAACTGTAGTAATATTCTGGCTATATTGACACAGGGAAATAAGACGGTTTCTTGTTAGTTTATTATGTGAATGTATCTCTACACTTCACTTTCATGGACACAAGTATAAATCGCTTGTGACACAAGGCGTACTTAGGAAATAATTAAACACGTCATACGTGGGGAGATTTTTCAAAGGTTTGATTCGAAAATGGTGAAGAAACCGCGAATAGATTATATAAGCCGTTCACGGTAAAATGATTTCTTTTGAAAGTCCTGCTTGAGATATACCCGTATACACACTGTGTATTTTTACACCATATGTAAAATTACCATTGCCATGGGCCTCATCGCTTTCTTCAAGCCTCGGTCAAGTGAAACTAAAATTATTAGAAAAGTAAGCATTTTAAAAATCTGCTAATTCTTTCACTTCGGCGCATTAAAAGAACATCATAAATCGACGATAGAAGTAATTTAAGTTATCATAAATGGTTTCCCAACACTTTTTATTCGACGTTAAGTTATGGAACTACTTTCCCCTTCATCGTTACCAACTTTACTGGGCGAATGTCACTCAGGGCGCCCGTTGAAATATATGCAGTTAAGGGCGATGACTTTTTCTAAAGTTTCAAAAGTGCTCACTTTATCGTAAGCAGACTTTATATATCTTGCCGCAGCGAAATCTTTTTTTTTAAGTATTACATTTATTTCGTAATTATTGTTCACGACCTCGAATGGTGTTTACAAGAGCAAACAGTAAATATGCGACTGTGTTTGTGTTTAAGCGTTCATGAGCAAGCTTCTTCAATGGAAATACGCTTTGGATTTAAGTGCGAAACAAATATAACCGTCGATAATATAAACTTTGTACTTTTCATCTGTCCCTTGGAAAAATGCGCAAAAAAAAAAGCCCTAAAAATTATAATTATTTTAAAATCATTTTGCTGTTTTATTTCTATACAGATATCATATTTAAATAAAGTAATTATGTAAGCCAAGGTTTTGCCAAATCTAGTGTTAGGAGAAAATATTAATCAACATGACAGTTTAGTTATATTTACACTCTCGTACGAAGAACAAAATTTATTCTTTACGTAGGTAGGTTTTAAGACAGTAAAAATGAAGAAATATAACACAATAAATTGTATTTATTTTATGGAAATTACAAACATCCAATTTACTTACATGCAAAACGGGAAAACCCGGTACACGCATAACATCGGTACTGCCTGGTGGCAAAAAGATTTATTTGCCAAACTAAAAGCATTGAGCTTCCCAATCTGAGTAGAATAAACCTTATAATTCCGGAGTCACATAGCCCCGACAAGCACGACACGACACTTGAAACTAAACAGCCAATGAAATACAAGATAGGTCTGACGTAAGCCCGACAATTCTGTTGTCCGACCAGCACTTTTGGATTAGAAATTATCTGTTATTCGTCGTGTCGTGCGGCACGACACACAGTGTGTACAACCTTGCAAAATTATCGCATGACAAGCTTTCCCTGCACTGAGAATTACGCAGCAAAACTGATTTTTAAAAGTATTGTATTTAACTCTCAAAAATAATAATGCTAAATTTGTATGCATTAGCTACAACACTTTGTCACCGTCGTGTATTCCAAATTTCCCGCCTGCCCACCGCCTTTGAAACTAGCGTATTTAATCAGCGCGTAAACTGTCGGGCTGTAAATTCGAGCAGTCACATTGAAAATATAAAATTCGCTTGGTGGCTGTGGTTTTTGTCGTGTCGTGCTGTGTTTGTCGGGTCTATGTGACTCCCGCATTGTTGTTAGCGCCAGAAGTCCTGCCGAGTTGACCTGGGACGAGCAGGGTACAGCCGGCGAGGGGAAAGCTAGCGTTTACAGTAGTTATATTTATATGTGGCGGAATGATACAAAACGAGGAGAAAAGTAGATCTTCAGCAGGGCTTCCAGAAGTACGTACTTTACTGTGAATAGCCTACGCCTCCTGAGACGCCTGGAATTGTTTTCAAACCAGGAACCAGCGAGTTCGAACAGTCATAATGGAAGACAGTGAAGTTGCTGTCTAAACTCGTAAATGTAAGGTTTTCGTAAAAATTGTAGCATATTTGGAACGCCTGCTTAACAAACAAAATTACTCTTATAGTAAAAAAGCTCAAACACACAAAATGCATTGTTATCACACTGTGTTGACAGGGTGTCTCTAGAGAAACAGTTTCAGTGTAAAAATTTCGACTTGCAAAATTCTAGTATCTTACATACAGCAGTATTTATTATCTTTGTGAAACTAAGGTTTGAAATTTGCAATGGCCTGAAGACAACAGAAAGTAAGAACTGATTAACAATGTTACAAAATATTAGCTACAATAACTTTATATTTTCCGGCTGACATTTGGGAATTTAAAGGCAGCAAGTTGGGTGGCAAACTAACCATTCTCAAAGTAAGATACGGTGCCGTACTGTAGAGACAATCGGTCATCACATTCTATAGTTCAAAGCAGAAGCATTAGAGAAATTTTTTGCTTTACCGAAGTCCAGCTATATACTGCGAGTTTTCTTTCTCGAGAAGATACTAACTAGGACTCAAGATGGATGAAAGTGCCAACTGGTCTCAGGAAACCGATCCCCACAGTTTTTACGTACCAGAAGAGTACAGTTTTTTCCATCCTCGTTTAACGTCGAGCCCAGTTTGGGAAGAGGAGCTGGAGAGGGATATGGAGCAACTGCAGTACGAAACTAGTACGTCTGACTATGGATCCAGTGACCTGCTATCGGAATGGCTTCAATCAAGAGGCTCCTCTTCGCGATTCGACCAGACCTTCGGGGTGCGTCCTGGTGCCCGCACGTACAGTGTTAGTACTCGTCGAAGACAACGAGTGGACGAGACCGACAGTGTGAGACACCCGCCACGTGGAGACACAGCACCACGTACAGGCCAGACGTTCGTATCAGGACCACGAATAGGCCAGACGTTCGTATCAGGACCACGAATAGGCCAGACGTTCGTAGCAGCACCATCATACGCCGCTTCACGATTCGACCAGACCTACGGGGTGCGTCCTGGTGCCCGCACGTACAGCGTTAGTCCTCGTCGAAGACAACGGGTCGACCAGACCTACGAGGTGCGTCCTGGTGCTGGCACGTACAGAGTTAGTCCTAGTCGAAGACGAGTCGACCAGTACTACGCGATGCGTCCTTGTTTCTGCACTGACAGAGTTAGTCCTCGTCGAAGACAACGAGTGGACGAGACCGACGCCGTGAGACCCCCGCCACGTGGAGACACAGCACCACGTACAGGCCAGACGTTCGTAGCAGCACCACGAATAGGCCAGACGTTCGTAGCAGCACCATCACACGCCGCTTCACGATTCGACCAGACCTACGAGGTGCGTCCTGGTGCCGGCACGTACAGAGTTAGTCCTCTTCGAAGACGAGTCGACCAGTACTACGAAATGCGTCCTTGTTTCTGCACTGACAGAGTTAGTCCTCGTCGAAGACAACGAGTGGACGAGACCGACGCCGTGAGACCCCCGCCACGTGGAGACACAGCACCACGTACAGGCCAGACGTTCGTAGCAGCACCACGAATAGGCCAGACATTCGCAGTAGCACCACGTAGAGACCAGACGTTCGCAGTAGCACCACGTACAGACCAGACGTTCGCAGTAGCACCACGTACAGACCAGAGGTTCGTAGCAGCACCACGTGGAGACCAGACGTTCGCAGTAGCACAGCCTACAGACCAGAGGTTCGTAGCAGCACCACGAATAGGTCAGACGTTCGCAGTAGCACCACGTAGAGACCAGACGTTCGCAGTAGTACCACGTACAGACCAGACGTTCGCAGTAGCACAACGTACAGACCAGAGGTCCGTAGCAGCACCACGTAGAGACCAGACGTTCGCAGTAGCACAACGTACAGACCAGACGTTTGTAGTAGCACCACGTGCAGACCAGAGGTTCGTAGCAGCACCACGTAGAGACCAGACGTTCGCAGTAGTACAACGTACAGACCAGAGGTTCGTAGCAGCACCACGTAGAGACCAGACGTTCGCAGTAGCACAACGTACAGACCAGAGGTCCGTAGAAGCTCCACGTAGAGACCAGACGTTCGCAGTAGCACAACGTACAGACCAGAGGTTCGTAGCAGCACCACGTAGAGACCAGACGTTCGCAGTAGCACAACGTACAGACCAGAGGTCCGTAGAAGCTCCACGTAGAGACCAGACGTTCGCAGTAGCACAACGTACAGACCAGAGGTCCGTAGAAGCTCCACGTAGAGACCAGACGTTCGCAGTAGCACCACGTACAGACCAGAGCTTCGTAGCATCACCGCGTAGAGATCAGACGTATTCTGTGAGTAGCGTATCACGCACAAACAAGACGTATACTGTGAGTCGCCTACCACGCACAGACCACACACGTACATTGTGAGTCGGCAGTCCTCGCTCAACTTCCCTGCAAGAATCTCACGTTTATAGTTATTTCTGCACTCATCGCAGCGTCCACTCCGCTCCCGCAACAGCAACACAGGTCTGAAGCAGATGGCTATTTACCACAGCATTGATTTTTCTCCCTGCATTGGTATTCCGACAGGACTCATGTGCAACATTCTGTAACTAGCCACTATAAAAAATATTGGATTGGCAATGAATACAAATTAGTTTTATCACATAAAATTACCATTGCAAAGCATTTAACCATTTACTTGTAATGTTTATCATTGCATATAAGCTAGTACAAAAGTAATTTCTTCTGATCACTTTGCTTCTACTTCAGTACTTTAAATAAAAATTTTAATTTCCAAGTTTCTCCATCAATAACTCGTGTAAGAACTTGTGTTTTAAGTTATTTTAAAGAATTGACATGAAACAAAAACATTTACAGAAATTAATTATTGCTAAATTTTAAACGTTTGTATTTTTTATTTTTTTTTTTATTTTGCTATAATTCTATAGCCAATGTTCTGAATTTCGTATGCCGCAATTGAAGAAGAGCAATAAATTATTTAAATATTTTAAAGTAATAATAAATAACTTATTATTGGAAATGCTAACATTAGTGAACATCGGAAGATTTAAATTATCATATGTTAACAATAACACAAGAAAAACAGAAACTTGGTGTAAGATTCTTATAAAAAGTTTTATTGGGAACACTTTTTTTCCACACAGGCAAACGCCTACGAGCAGTCATCGCATGTCGGCCTGCTAAGACATCCAGAAATTTAACCACAACCGCTTAGCCATAGTATTATAATTTGAGGATAAAAGAAGAAACTAAGAGCAGATTTCAGCAACATTTTATGTTTTATATTGATATTTTTTGTGGTTTCTTGTGAAAATTAATAAATTACCTATTTTGACGGGGGGAGGGAAGGATCAGAGCTCGGGGCAATAGACATGTGGTATATGATTAATTCAGTCTTGAAACCGAGAGTAACTGTGTTCGGACGAATGCCGGTAGGTAGCAGGAGAGATAAGAACGTATTACGTCCGAATTCCTTCGATCAAATTACATTACATCCATAAAAATAAACGAAGCGTATTACCATACACGATAGGTATCACATTCAGTGATATGGTTTAACCTTTGAATATCGCCCTACGTATGACGTGTTTGGTTGTTTACTAAATATGTCATTTTGTGACATTCTGCTCACACAAGAGTTTTATTTTTTATGAAATTTATATTTTACTTATATTTTATCTTATTTCGTTTATAATTAATATGAACTAAAACATCGAGTAAATAGGTGTGTTGGTAATGCCTAGTAAGGAATAGTTCTTACGCAAAATATTCTTATGGGCTGTTCACGGTAAAATGAGCACTTTTGAGAGCCCTGTTTAAGATCTACTTGTAAACACGTAGTGTATTCCTCCGCCTTATGTAAAATTAATATTGCAGTGGACCTCGTCACTTTATTCATACGTCAGTCAAGTGAAACTGTGAAATTATTAAGAAAGTAAATACTTTACTAATCTGCTCATTTTTACACTTCGATACATAAAAAAAACAGGAAGTGAAATAAATAATTTTTAAGTTATCACATATGATTACTTAACACTTCTGATTCGACGTTAGGACATGGGACTACTTTCCATCCATCGTTAAAAATTTTACTGGGTGAATGTCACTCAGTGCGCCCATTAAAATAATGCATGCAGGGACAGTGAGCTTTTTCTAAGGTTCATTTCTAAAGTGCTCACTTTATCGTGAACATCCTTTAAATGGAGTGCCCACGAAAAGGCCATGTGCTGTCCCTTTGGTGTAACTTCTTTGCTTATGGTAGCGGAATACCCTGAAAGTAGGACGTTAGCAAGGCTTCAGAAAATGCGCTGGAAAATAGTTACAAAATTTAGTGGCGTGTTAACTCCTGTATAGCTTTTGGCGCCCTCTTCGTGCAACATGTGTGCGCGCGCGTGTGTGTGTGTGTGTGTGTGGGGGGGGGGGGGTTACTTCATACTTTCCTGGGGCCCTGCGTTACCCTTTCAGGCCTATTTTAATTTATGGTTACAGGTGTCACAAGAGCAAAACATTTTATGATGCGAACTGTACTTACGTAGACACAACACTTGTTTCGTTGTCACAGCCAATGAGCTGTAGGTTATATGTTCGGCTACAGTCATGTGATTTAAGTATGACTTAGACCAGTGAGACTGTTTGCGAATCGTTTACCCACAGGTAAGATCGTTGGTCATTGAGCTCCGCGGTGTGCAGTACAGACAAAAAATCACCCACACGTGCGTAATATACACAATATTGTGTTACAGTGAGTCGGAATGGGCTAAGTCCTGCTTTTCGTCTACGCATTACGTATCCTTCCACCACATGTAAACAAAACATAAATAAGTCTGGAAGGAAGAGCCAAAGAGAAACAATCGGACCATATTTGGGCACTGGATAAACACTCGAAAATAAATATTTTTACTCATAACGATGAAATGATTTTACAAACATTGCGTTCCTAAAAATCATCTCTTACTAGCAATTATTAACATACCTCTTTTCTCAATTTTAATTCAAATTGCCTATGAAATAAATAATATATTTTACAAACGAATAAAAGTATTGGGAAGGTTTCGGCTGGGCTAGTACTTGGATGGCTGGCCGTCCGAAAATCCCGCGTGCTGTCGGAATATATTTATTTTCCGGGTGGCTCGTAACGCTACATTTTTTTTTGGAGTGATTACGTTTTCGGGAAATTTCAAACTCCTGTGCTGATTACAAAGTCATCGTAGGAGGAATGGAGAATGATAGTAGTATATAATTTTAACAGTGCGGCGATTTCGTTTTCACCTGATAATGTGTAACCTATCACAGCATTGTTCCACTTCAGTATCCGGCTAAGGTTACTGAGTTTTGTAATTTATGTGGCATTTTGTTATAAGTTAATTACAGAGAATTGAACATCCTTCTGAAGAGATTTTAAGTGATTGCTAGAGTGATGCAGGTTATTATTGTGTCTAGTATTGTACATAAGGTACGTACATACATTTTTTTTTTTTAATGTTGAGTTCCTCACAACCAATGCGATACTGAATATACTATGACATTACTGTTAATATACGTAACTTTTCGAATAGGGGGCGTGAAGTGTCACGTTATTAGAACCAGCGATCATTCTAATACCTAATAGCTTTCTTTTGAATGCGAAAAATTTCCACAAGTTTGGATGAAGTGGCCCAAAACATGATTCTGTAAAACATTACGAAATGGAAATAAGCAAAATAATTTTTTTTTTCTCGAAACAGAAGTGGTAACAGTGTACATATTTTACGCAAAGCAAAGCAAGCAGTACAGAGTTTGGGAAGAATACTGTGAATATGTCGGATTGAGGGGGCGGGGGGAGGGGGGGGGGGGGTGATTGATCACTGATCACGCCTCGTAGTTTGCGCCACTGCCTCGTTTATTATTGTTTAGAGCCGTGTTGTATTTGGGCGGACTGGGGAAATGCATACTGGACCGAGTAGCACCGGAAGTTTAAAAATATGTATATATTTTTAGTTGTGTTTACTAAAAATTGATAATTTTGCTTTGGTGGCTACATGCTTCATTTGCAAGTGAATTGTTTTAAGAAGGTAAGAGTTGCCGAATTCCGAAAGCGTGCTGCTGAAGATATAATTATGAATTTAAGTATTAAAAAAAGTGCCTCGGGGTTCAACACAGTTAAATTGTGCATTGGACAAATATGATATGAAACACGTCATAGGTTATAGCACACGTGATGCAGATATTTACGTACAACATATGGTACATTTTCAATTGACGTGTTTCATGCTCTGTATTTTCTTATACCGTCATGTAAAGAGCTTCTAAAGATGAATACGTATAGGCATGTTATGTATTAGTATTAAAAATATAATGAAATAAAGCATCGCATATACTACATACAGAAATATAAAATTTAATAGAACTCATAAGTCTCATAAAAAAATTAAAAACAAAAATAAAATAACTCATTAAATACATTATAAGGTAAGAATAGTTTGATTTTTTGTTTGAATAGCCTGACATTTCTCCAGCATGCTCTTTCTGAGAAAATTGGTCCCAAAATAATAAAAAAATTTCAAGATGTTAAAAACTTTTTTACAATCTATTTTTTTTTTGTAACTGTAAACCTAGTTAATTTTGTTTTGTTACACCTCACATTTTTTCATATTGGTGAGCTAGAAATAATTAAAATATAATTACTATCTACTTCTAGAGCTTTGTACAGCTATGTATTAAAAAAAGATCTTACGGATGCAATAAACCAAAACAAAACAATTAGTAAATAAAATAAATTAAAAATATTTTCTAGCAAGTAATCCATTGGAGTCGGATAGTGCTCTTCCCTTGGTTATACGACGCACCGTACCTCTCAGCGCTAGTATCGCTTCATGGCCGTGCCCGTAGCAGACCGAGCGGAAAGTCAGTTGCGGTCGTGCCTGTGAGGGACTAGAGGTTGTGGTTGTCAAGCAGGAAAGAAGTTCGTACCGTAAATAAATAGTTACTTCTTCTGCGAAAACTAACGGGATTGTAGTGACATTACTGTAACGGGACGCTGTGTTTTAATTCCGTGTTTTGTTTTACAGAAGAACTGCGAACTGTGTGTGCCAATACTTTCAGGTTGTGTTCGTCAGCAGCTGTGTTGATTTTGATTATAACATTGAAACAGTAACGGCAAATGAGTGTAACAAAGCTAAAATCACGGGCAGTGTATGGCCGCACACGATTTTTTGTAACTGTTTGAAACTTTAGTAATGATGTAAAACTGGTTTTGAGGTGCGCTATTGTTTTTAATGGTGTGTGCTCAACTGGCGAGTAAGGTTAGATGGATAGTTGTGCAAGGGTAGGTTTGCGAACTTTATTTATTGCAATGTGGAATGTTTTTATAATGATATGCAACGTGCAGTAGGGAAGTTAACACGTGTGACAGAAAATATGTGGACGGACATATCGTTTCATTTGAAAAAAGAAGTATGAGTCGTGGGTATCACGTACCGTGCACACCCTACCTCTATTTGGTAAGTAGCCTACTTGTTGATAATTCAGCCATCAGAGTTGGCAGTTACACTGCAAACATTGTGTTCTCGTTATTGATTTGTTGCTCGTCCAGCGAGCGGCGACAGATGGTAGCATGTCGTGTGGGCGCAGCCTTCGCTAACGCCCGAGTTAACGTCTTCACTGGTGCAGAAGCCTATTAATTGTTAGTCTGCATGGTTCAGATTATTTTAATCAGTACAATAATTTGTACAACCTGTACAAAGATTTCTGATTACGGATTGTAGAACTAACCGTTCAGCTACCCATGACAGGCAAATTTTGGTGTTGCAGTTGATATAGGCTGTTCGCGGTAAAGTTAGCGCTTTTTAAGGCCCTCCCAAAAGCCATTAACTCCTAATAAATGTATTTTATTGCAGTCTCAGACCTTAACTTTTGAGTGTGATAGAAAGTGTATTCACTGTGTTTATTAGTCATATTGCAATGTTTACATTAAAAAGTGGCAGAAGAGTAGACCTAAATTGGAAGGAAAAATTTAGCAGGGCCTGAAAAAGTGTTCGCTCTACCGTGACTAGCCTATACATGTGTTTATCATCAATTTACCGCTAGTTGTGTGTTACCTTGTAGCCAATAAAATACAGCTTATAATTATTGCTTTACTGATATATCTTATCGGAATGAGGGTTTCAATTGCAGTAGTGTTGAATTTTTGTGGAGGGGGGGGGGGGCATTATCTTGGCAATGGTGTGTGTACTTAAAAATTGGTTTAATCTGTTTTCAGCATATGTGATAAGGCCATGTTGTTATTGAATGTGATGGTTGTGGGTTGGAATCCTTAGCATCTTTGCAGTTTCAATGGTGCGGTATTAAAAATACATTTTCTGTTGCATAAAAGTAATATTTCAGTGCGTTGCATGTCACGCACATTCTTGCAGTTCGGTTTTCTTGTAATAAAATGTCATAGCCCTTGTAGGTTTGGTTCGTGCCGTTTCTAAAATTATGAATAATAAAAATTATTATTTTTTGTGTTTTTACGCTGTTAATGAAAAATATTGAGGATTCTGCGGAAGTTTAATTCTGATTAAGTAATTAAGGAGGTCCGTATACGCTGGTGTGTCAACAGCATTAAATGTATAAGCAAAGTACGCTGAACAACCAAATGACTCATTGCTGACGTAACTACAGTCCCATGCGACTGCCTCGATTTTTCAGCTACAAAGCGACAGCCTTGCTTGCCATGGTTATTAGCAGATATTGAAGAAAAGTATTTTTACCCCCTGAAAATCTCGAACATCGTCTTCGTATTAATGACCCATTTAACCATGTTTGAAGCAAACTTACAGATTATAGTTACGATAGAAAATTACAGAGTAGGTGCTTTGCGAGGTGCTTCAAGTTATATATTCTTTATATACGCTGTTCACGACAAACTGAGCAATTTTTAAGGCCCTCCCAACAGACATTAGCTGCTAATAAATATATCTTCCATTGCAGCCTCAGGCATTAAATTTTGATGGTGGTGAAATATATACACTGTTTATTGGTCACATTGTGATGTTTATATTAAAAAGCAGCAGGGAGATAAAAATTGGATGCAAGGAATAATTTATAAGGGCCTTAAAAAGTGCTCACTTTACCGTGAACAGCGTATAACACGTGCTGTTTGCTTCCTCCTTATTCCGCATGCCCAAGTCGTGACGTCAGTCATCCACCCCGTTGCATGTCAGTGTTTTGTTTAATGTGTATCACGATGGTAGGATTTGCAATAAGGAAGTGTTTTTTGTACATTGTATGCTATTTAACTACCTTTTGGCGTGCTGTTGGGAAAATTAAACCAAAACCGCGGCTTTTTTTTTTTTTTTTTTTTTTTTTTTTTTTTTTCGTGAGGTGGTTGTAAATGTTGGCTGTTGTTTCGCACTCCTGTGAAACATGCTGATGCGGTCATATGAAAAATATTTAAATATAAATTTTGAGTAAAGTTAATGCTTAAAATCACGCGTGAATTTAGTTCGCAATTGAGGACCTTAGATCGCGTAACCTTCCGCTAAACGTTAAAATTTATGGTGTTAACCAATGAAAAAATTTGTCAGTAGGCCTAGTCTCCGAAAATTCGTAAGGCACAAAACAATCGTACTGCCTCAGTTTGAGAAGTAGAAAAGCATTTTACAGTGTCATTTGAAGTCACAATAGAAGATTTATATTTATATTACTTTTGCATTCGAAATCTTGGAAGTTCGTTGATTTGAAATAAGAATAAAAATGTGTGTTTGTTAAGATGTAGGCTCTTCTGTGATGCGCTAAACTGAATACCTACTTGGGATTGATTTTTATATTTTTCCGTTTTTTCTACTATGAAATTTGAAGCTTCATTGTGTAACTTCGATTTGAGCCAAGGCAATTGAAACCTATCTAAGTTACACTGCTTATAGCCTATTCGCAATATCTTCACATTTTTTTAATTAAATCTTTGAAGAAAAAAAAAACCATGTATGTCGTGTTTAGTTATTTCCTAAATAAGCTATGTACCACAACCGTTTTATACCTCTGCTAATATTAAAGTAGCTTATTTTTCCTTATTTTATTAAAAAATTATAATATTTCATTTATATTAAATTCGAATAAAACAGTGAGGTATCATGTAGGCTACGTTGGTAGTGCCTAGGAACAAATAGTTCTCAGACAAAATATTACACTGAGTGCGTACCAATTCGGAGCGTTGCTCTTTGGTGTACTTTTCTAGACTAAGGCCGTGCCCGAATTGACAAATTCGTTAATTCGTGATTTGGTAGGTACCAGTTCGGACGTTGTCGAGAGTCACTTGTTTAGCACTCACGGCTACGCATTATTACATTAACAGCAAAACGTATTTTTATCTGAATTCAATGCTTAAAACGGACGTAATATGTTTGCATTCACCACTGGAATGCAAAAAAAATACGATAATAAATAAGGAAATGATAAATTTTGCAACAACGACTTTTAAAAAATTTTGTTTCTGAATAAACAAAGCGCAACACTTTCTTTTTAAAACGTGCCTAGTGTTTTTTATGTATATTTATTTGCTTTAAAAGTCATTTTAATTACGCATTCGCGTATGTCTTTTAAAGTAAAAAACAAACATTGCGCAGATTTGGCCATTTTGAATTTTTGCTAAAGTCCGGTAGATACGAAATGCCAAATTACCAAATACGTCACTATTTTTGTATACAAAATCGGGTCACGTGCCTAATCATTTTGTCAACAAAATCTGCCAATTCGGACACGGCCGTAGTTTGCACGAGGCGAAAAAATATCCCGGAAGTAGAATTTTTTGTAAGGCTTCAGAAAAGTGTGAAGTAACGGTGAATGGACTACAGTGCTTGTGTTTATTCTATAAACCCACTTTACATCACTATGATTCTTATGACTGGTTTTCACAAATCGGTCAGATACACTGTGAAATTTGTTTAAAACATAGTGAGTTACTCCTACGCCACTTTTTTTTTTTTACTGTAATAAGTATAAAACAAAATGTGACACACCTACACGGTAACCAGATTTAATATTACGCTTTGAGTAAGCCAATAAGTCGTTAATACGCGGTCTTAATTTTCCCAATTACCACGAGCACTCTAACAAGCAGAAAATTTCCCCCTCGTTCACACAGCCACGTGCCAAAATTTATTTCAAGTGTTAATTGGAACGGCAATACTGCTGTAATTTTAAATGCAGTTATGTCGTTCTAACTTTTTGTGATATGCTTCTTTAGAAATGCATCAGCCAGTTTGAAAATCGCAGTATACTCGAATTTAGCTGTTCTCGGTAAACTAAATACTTGGAGTTTAAAAAAAAAAAAAAAAAAAGGTATTTTGGAAAGTACGTGTACACCAAACTAGCTGTTGGCCTTACTTAGAAGTACAGGAATAATTGCAGAATTGAGAACTCATATTACTTGACAATATTCATTCTGTCAGAATCAGAATTTTAGGCACATTGTGTATTCTTCCACCATTAGTGTGAAATTATCATTCTCGTGGGCCTGATCACTTTAGTCATGCTTCAGTAAAGTGAAACTGTGAAATTATTAGTAAAGTAAACATAAAAAAAAACTAACTATTTCTGACGCTTATTTGCATTAAAATAAAACGGCAACAGAAAGTATTTCAATACTTACACATGTTTGCCTGACATTTTTAATCAACGTTAAGACGTGGAACTGCTTACTTTCCATCGTTACCAACTTTACTGGGCGTTTGCCAGTCAATGTGCTTGTTATTCGGCTAGGAACAGTGACATAAATAGTGAAATATTGTAACGATTACGAAGCATCTGTTTGTAATTAACATGAAGGTATTTAAACAACAAAAAAAAATTGTTAGGATCATTGCTAATTTAAAAGTTCCAAATTCCTGTAAACATCGTTTTAAAGACCTGAAATTTCTTACAGTACCAAGTCTATATATTTATCATACAATTCTAATACAATTTCTTAACCAATCAAGAAATACATGCACATGATACTCGGCATAAGACATTCATACAACCCATTTCGTATAGAACTAAGACGTATAAAAACAGTCCATATGTAGCAGTTATTAGACTCGTTAATAATCTCCCTTCTAAACTACAGGATGTACTAAATTTTTTTTATAAAATCTTGTTTTAAATTGCAATTATAAAAATTACCTTATAAAGTGTTTTATAGTGTTCAAGAATACTGTTTAACTGGTTTTTTTTTTTTTGTAATTGATTACTGTATGTTTTGTTTAAATTTGTATGTATTGTAAATTTTCTTTTGCTATGTATGTAGCCTTCTTATGTTGTATGTTATAATTAATATGCATTTGTTTTACTTTTTGACAACTCTGTCACTTTATTATGCGAATTTCGAGGCAAATAAATAAATACTACCTGTTGAAATACGCCACTAGCGTTGTTCATATTACACAGTAACCCGTGAAATTTGCTGTGTTGATGAAGTAATTTTGGCCTCAAGTTTCGGAAAGGGCTGTCTTTAAACTCCTTCCCAGGCCCAACGTGTCTTTGTAAGGCTCGTGTTGGCTCCGCGGTTGGTATTCGGCGCATCCTTGCAGGAAGCTACGGCGGGATGCAACTTTCTGCTCGTGGCAACTGCTATTTAAAAACTTAAATGGAAAGTCAGTGTCAAGTGACGACGGCAAATTTTTTTTCTCTCTTGCCGGCCGACCCGTGGGGTCTCTTGTTTGCTATGTATGGCGCGCGCGCACGCCAGTCAGCTGCAACAAGTTTTAACCAGACGTCGGTCGGTGTACGTAGGCGTAGTGGTGTGCGATCTGTAGGCGAGGCGATCGTGAGGGAGAGAGAGAGGATAAGAGCCAATATGGCGTCCTTCATCGCATACGGTTGGAAAGAGCATCTCAAAAGCAATCCAGTTATACCCGTAAAACCCGATACGATCGGGTGAAGCGGTGCTGGGAACGCAAAATAAACATCAAGGCGTCCGAGCGCGTCAACGTAGAAGTATTCACGCAAAACGAACGGCCGTGTCCCCTACACAAACCAATTTTTTTTTATGAAGGCTGTAAATGTGCTTGCCACCATTATGTAACGCATTACAGTGGACATAATCGCCAGGCTTTCATTTGAAATCAATATAGTTGCGTAGTTACCCCGAATGACTCTAAGCAAAGTTACCATGTCTGAAGCAGACCCGTTGTTCTGAAGACTCCACTATACTCGGCTTCCTAATAGTTACTTCTGGGAGGTTGGCATTGCATAGCTTTTACAACAGGCTAAACATAAAATATACTGATTTCCATCTTAAAGGCTCTTCGCAATAAAGTGGGTACTTTTTGCATCAACCTTAGAAAAATATCACCGCCACTGCCTGCGTAGGATTTCAACGGGCTGACTGAGTGACATGTGCCCAGTAAAGTTGGTAACGATGGATGGAAAGTAGTTTCATATTTAACGTCGAATAAAAAGTGTTAGGTAACCATTTGAGATAACTTAAATTACTTGTTTCGCTTTCTGGATTTTTTTAATGCATCGGAAGTGTAAAAATAACCAGATTTGTAAAATGTTTACTTTTCTATTAAATTTCACAGTCACACCTGACCGACGTGGACAGCCTTAAATAATATTGCCCCGCGATTTTCCTACAGAACGTTCAAAATCACGTGTTTATACACTGGCGAGGACGTTAATTTTCATTTTGTTTTTTTAAAGTACCCCTGCTTTTAAATTAGAAAAAAAAATTGCGTATAACTTGAATGTATTAATTATAGTTGCATTAAAGCTCGGGCGGAGCTTCGGAGGAACTGTTGCCGACACGTCAAAATACATATTTATGTAAACGACGAACTAGTCGTAGTCGAGGTCACGTGGTTTTGACAGAGTGGACTCTTGAAATTTTGTTATTTCGCAACTGGCGTGCGCTCCTTAACTCCATACTCTCTGTATAGTTTAAATGTGCCACTTCTATGGTTATTGAAATGATCCTTGCTAGTGAAGCAGATGTCTGCCACAAAAGTTCTATTTCAGGGTAATAGTGCTGAGGTGCTGGTTGGAGACCTTAAGGGCATTGTGGTTTGCGTGGTTCCCTATATTCCGAGACAGAGTTTGCCTAACTAGTGCAGAGTGGTTGGTTTTGGTACGTTTATCCCTTCAGGTACCTAGAAAGTTGACGGGCTACGTATAAAACGGAACGTATTTCCGTGTCTGATAGACGGATTGTAGCACACGGCAATATAGGGTTTTCTTTTCTGATATTCACTTGAGCGGCAATTAAACCGCACAAGAAGCGATAAAAAAATTTTTTAGTTAATTTATACGAGCGACGTTTACTGTCTTAAATACAGCGGTATCTGACAAGTGCTGCTGATTTTCATGTTAGCATTCGTATGTAAATATTATAAAATTAACTACAACCTAGTTACTCATTGATACTTTTTTTTTTAATTTAACCTAGAAAAAACTCCAACCCTGTGTGTGTGTTTCACCAGTATCGTCAGTTTCCTCCTTCCCACCCCCCCTTTTTTTTTTTTTACTGTTAATGTGCCGGTCCATGGCTCTCGAGTAATGTAATTGCACATCGCGTCTCTATCCCTGGGCGTCTCCTTGCAAACGTATTGCTATGGAATTATCAAAGTCCAAAAACTTCACAAAACGGTTAAGGGATGCCCAGCGAGTCTTCCTACGGCGGGAGCTCAGGTCACGATTAGAAAAAAAACACGCATCAACGTTAACATTGTAGCTGCTACCTCTGTTTAAGTGTTTCTGATTGTATTATTTGTCTTGTTCTTTGTTAAGTTTGGTCCTCTGACATTATAGTACAGTGCGGAGTGATGTGTAAAAAAAAAGCCATGTATCCGTCACACCTATAGGCTGTTCACGATAAAATGAGCACTTTTGAAAGCCCTGCTTAAAAGATCTACTTGTATGCCCGTTGTGTATTCTTGCGCCTTGATTAAATTTAACACTGCCATTGGCCTCATCACTATATTCATGCTTCGGTCAAGTGAACCTGGGAAATTATTAGAAAAGTAAACATTTTATAAATTTGCTAATACTTACACATCTGATGGTTAAAAAGAACGGAAACAGAAATAAATAATTTAAATTATCGCAAACGGTTACCTAAAACTTTATATTCGACGTTAAGAGATGTAACTGTTTTCCATCTATCGTTACCAACTTTACCGGGCGCATGTCACTGAATGCGCCCGTTAAAGTATATGCAGGCATGGGCAGTGACTTTTTACTGAAGTTGATTTCAAACGAGCTCACTTTATAGTGAATAGTGTTTAGATTTTTGTGAATGCGAATGCTATGTTGACAACGCGTTACGTATTAGCAAGCTATAACATAAGGAATAGTTTTTGGCTATGTGCAATGTAATGCTTCCTCTTAGCAGCTGTTGACAAACTTGGCTCGGAATTTTAAATGGTTTCCAAAATGCCATATGCTTACGGCCCAGAAATGTGGATTCATTTGAGGGCATGCTAGACTCAAACTCGTCCATTTTGCTATTAGATTACATTTTATAGACGTCCCTTGCAATACGGAGTTAATGGACAACTTGTACGTAAACGAGGACGGAGTCCATGCTGACTGGCGTATTGTGAAACTTGGTTGGTAACTGGTACAGCAACTAAAGGCGTAAACAAATGGCTATGGAGTCTAGTATACACGAACGAGCAAAATTTTGTTATTCATATTTACATTTATGTACAGTAACAAAGCTCTTCTGTTGACAGTGGCAAACAGGTGGGCGTAAAGAGTAGCTGGAACAAAGCACACAATTATTAATAATTAACTACCTGGAAAGTAACGAAACAAAAATAAAGTTTACATACAACTGCTAAAGGCTGTTCACACGATAAAGTGAGCACTTTTGAAATCAACCTTAGGAAAATAACACTGCTCCTGCATGCATATATTTTAACGGGCGCACAGAGTGGCATGCACCCAGTGAAGTTGGTAACGGATATATGGAAAGTTGTTACATCTCTTAACGTTGAATATAAAGTGTTAGGTAACC
Organism: Dryococelus australis; assembly: GCA_029891345.1. Lineage (NCBI taxonomy): Eukaryota > Metazoa > Arthropoda > Insecta > Phasmatodea > Phasmatidae > Dryococelus > Dryococelus australis. Next base: position 73,378,354 of record CM057005.1, on the reverse strand, counting down.
ATTTGTGATAATTTAAAATTAAGTCTTTCACTTTCTGTTTCTTTAATGCATCGAAATGTAAAAATGAGCAGAATTGCAAAGTAGTTACTCTCTTAATAATTTCACAGTTTAATTTGACCGACGTATGAATAATGTTACATAAGGCGGAGGAGAATACACAACGTATATACAAGTAGATCTTAAGCAAGGCTTTCGAAAGTGCTAATTTGACCGTGAATAGCCTATAACTATAAAAGCGCAGTAACGGAAATAAGAGCGATTGAAGAAATAACTTAAGTGCTGAAACACAATGATCTAACGTGTTACCATCTGCCCTTATATCAACTGCTGGACTGTTGTTACAATTCACGTAGATACTAATTTTAACTTACTGACCATTGTGAAATTTAATGTGGCCGCGGTGGCTGAGCGGTCAGCCTACTTTCCTCCCTCCAAGGTGAACCGGGTTCAATCCCCGGCCGGGTCACTCCCAGATTTTCGCACGTGGGAATCGTGCCGGACGATGCCGCGGGTTTTCTCGGGGATCTCACCCCCCCCTCCGGCCCCCCTCATTCCGGCGCTATTTCATGCTCACCTCGATCACCCTCATCGGCTCCCAAGACCTCGATGTTAAGAGCCTCCTGAATCTCTTCACTCATTTGGAAAACTTAAATTGGTTAGATTTACATTGTGTTCGTTTGGTACGGCAAATGTTGGCTCCCTTTCGCTCATATAATTTAAATAGTGAGTGTACATGTGTCCGTGACGCTGCACTGAAAAAAAAAAAAAAAAATTGTGGCAGCTACGAAATTTTTTGTGTACACCACAAAAAATTTGGCAGGGTGAATACCAACAAAATAATTTTGTGGCCGCCACAAAATATTATTTTTCAGTGTGCGCTGATGAAACGTTGGTGCCTGCGGAGCTGGCTGCGCGGAAGAGCATCAGAAATAGAAGACATTGTGTAAACAGTGGTATCGCAGAAGATAAGGAGAGGGCTGGGAGGTGGGGTGGTGCACTGCAAGCAGGGATGACTTATCCTTGTCAGCGGGTTGGGGGGGGGGGGGGCTGAGCTTATCTGCTGCGGCTGTTTACCGAAGTTCCACCAGGACTGTGCACCCCGATGTGGAAAACGAAAAACCATTGCTGAAGAAACCCGTAGTTGAGGTTCGACCGTATTACGACGTGTTCCCATTTGTCTTCACTATCGGTGAAGCATTTTTTTTGACGTCACACTTTACAAGGAAAAGTGTCTGCATGCATTTGAAGAAACGCGTTCTGGCCTGCTGTCATATCATTTTCATTTCATGTGCTTGCATCCTTATTCTGGCAATACAAAAGCACAGGATTTGTCAGTTGTGAATACAAATGTTATACCAAATAAAATAGAGATAGGCCCTAATATTATAGTACACAAATTTACAACATACTCATCAGTTCACTCTACATGCAACTAAGAACTATATAGCAGATATAACAGAATATTTAGAAAAGTTAATACATTGTATATGCAAATACAAAACACTTTAATGCAACTAGACATAAAACCTTTAATTAAATTAAATGAATATGGAGCAGGTGTAACGTTGTATTCTTTAAGTTGTCTTTTAAATATATGTAGGTACTGAGCGATTTTGATTCCAGAAACTTGGAAAGTGCTCAGGGTAAGGCATTTAGCAAGTTAAGGGGAATGGTGCATGAAAGTAGTATATTTACCCGACTTTCGATATAAGTCGTTTTCCAAAGGATTAATCGAAATTTTGACTCGACAAGACTTAAATAATAATTCTCAACATTTTTTTTACGTTGTTAGGATTTCACTACCTTCATTATTTTCGGAACACTGATGGAAGAAAAGAAAGGAATATTTTTTTCTTACCTTCAATCAGAGCTCCGAGAATAACGAACGAAGAGCATTTTTAACCATGTAATAAGGTGTTCAAAATTGTTATTTACGTCTTGTCGAACCACAAATTTCAAAAAATCCTCTGTAAAACAAATTGTGACCAAAATTATATAAATATATACGATTTTCGTGCAGCGTTGCCCTTAAGGCCTGTGTAGTAGGGATTGGATTCATATTTCTGTTGATTTGGGGGGGGGGGGGGTGTTTTTTTATTATTAGATCTCGGGAAATGGTCATGAATCTCAAATTTTTTATACTGGACATTTGTAATGGCAAATAGTATGGTAGTGTAAATATAAATACCAGGAAAGGTTGACAATTACGGAATACAGGTTTACTGCTGTGTACGAAAAGTAAATAGACATCTTATTGAAAGAGTCGATTTTTAAATTGTTTGATATTCGATTAATTAAATTTATTTTTTGGTCTAATGCGCTGAGAATATAAGAACATGTTTGTAACATCTTTACACATCATCAGAGGATGACTTAAGTGTTTGAAAGGGTACAGAATAGCAGAAAATTATATCCTAATAAGGGTTTTCCAAAATGCTCAGGTAATTTCGCACAGGCTGTAGTATTTACGTATGCGTCGCAAGAAAAATTGTATTTACTAAATCGCTGGCAACTTGAGTGTGTCCCGTTCAGTTTTTACGTTAAAATACACTCTATTGTGGGCATAGCGTTTTTTTTTACGGCATTAGAAGTACCAATTTAATTGAGGCGTTTATACCTGCTAACACTAAATATTACAGTTGAAACCTTCTGGGAATGTAATGCTGATCATTGCATAGTTTCTGTATTCAAAAATTGCGTTTAGACATTTTTTTCACTTATATTAATAAATTATAATTTTGGGATCACGGTTTATCTGCAGTAGGCCCTATGTATGACATCGCAAAACCGCTTTGTTTAGTAGAATCGGAACTCCATAAATTGTGCGATTATTCTACCGCTATCTTTCTCTCCCCGTCACGTGACTACAGATTGTTAGAAACTGCGAAGTTACTAAAACAAATGTTTGTTACCCGCGTCTTAGTGACTTAGCTTTTTCGCGCGCTGCATATCTCAGCATGAAAGTAGCCGCAGTTGTTCCACTCGTTCAACACGGATTCCAGTAACTGTGTGTGCATAGTGCGTGCGTAAAATGTAAATGTGCGTGACAGTTGTTTGGTGACCTCGATAGCAGGCCGTTGCCCTCTGGACTGATTAAAAAAGTGACGCTACCAGGTAGGCTGTAGTTTTATATTAGAATTGTCTTCGCACTTGTTTACAGTCTATTCTATTCACTATCTTCATAGTTTTTTTTTAAATCAAATTGAAAAATATATTACGTTAAATTTTCTCCTAAATATGTCGTGTGTCGCAAGCATTTTATGATTGTGTTAAGAGAGTGCATCACAGCTCTGTAATGAGGTCGCAGACCAGTGTAGAATGACATCGCATTTCGCGATATTTGTGACGTCAATATGAGGGATATTTGCGATATCAATATGAGTGATATTTGCGACATCGACATGAGCGATATTTGCGACATCGACATGAGCGATATTTGCGACATCGACATGAGCGATATTTGCGATATATAGTAAAAGATTTTCAATGGTCGCAGGGAGCGGTATATCGCACCGACATGGCCAGCGTTCCTAAACGATATAGAAGAGTGGGTATCGCACATCAGTCTCTGCCGCCTAATGTTTGTTGGGCCTGATATACAGAGCGACTGGGACCAGCGCACGCAGGTCCTGGGTTACTGTCGGGGGGGGGGGGGGGGGTGGAAGCGTCCCCTGGGTGCGGGTCGTGTGCTAGCGGTCACGTGTTCCGTGCCCCGTGCGGCGCGGAAGCCCTCGCGGTACGGGCGGAAGTCGCGAACCACGCCCACACAGCACACGTGTGCTGGACGCGTGGTCCAGCCTTGCCTCCTGTGTTTTCCTTCTGCCACTAACTGAATTTATTTATTTCTCTTAATTATTTTTATTTAGTAGTGACGTAGTGCAAGATTTTAAATCGTGAACTCCTAATGGTAAATGTTTTGTGTTACAAAGGTTCGCTAAACAGATGTAATCCCAAATATCATTTCCAGGAATTCCTCCCATTTAGAATATCGCTGACGACTAGCTTGATAAGTATCGCATTTTTTAAATATAGTCCTATTAAATTTTTGTAAGAGAGTCGCTAGTTATTGTAAATATAAGCGAGTATGGGAAAGTATTGGCCGAGGGCTGTTTCTCACCACACTGACTATGACGCCTGTACGGGGTGTATAAGCAGACACTACAGTGAAAACATTATTCGACATAGCCAGCGCACCCTAATAGAGCAGGAACTCTCGCGTCAGAAAGTATATGTGCGTTTCACCTCAGCTGCGGCGAGACTTACCATCAGGGAAGCAGCGGAATCCTGTATTATTACAAAACTTGTAAAAACTATTGGTGCAGCTCAAAAAAATGGGGAGTGTGGTGCTTGGAGGGGGAGGGGAGAGGAAGTTAAAAAACATGACATTGTTTAATTGCAGTGTTAAAAAAAGCTGGTGTAGCGTAAGGCCAAAATTAAGGTGGATGGAAGCACTCTGTTACTACAGAGATAATATTTGTAAATGTACCGTATCAGTGTATACATACAGTAACAAACCGCAAAGGTAAATTATTTTCCTATACATTACTGGTAACGCTCCTACAGTTGTTCAGGAAATAGTCAGATGCGTAAGGAAGTTCCCAACTTTGTACACTAGCAATGCTAAACATTCCCATGTTTTCAGCCTAATGTGTGGTATTAGTTAAAACTTCCATTAGGCCTACAGTTTAGGAAGTTTAACCAGAAATTTTTTGTTACAGTGACGCTAGAAAAACACTGCTTGCAGCGGAATCCTGTATCCGAAAAAAGAACTAGGCCTAGCAACGCAACCTAATGTCAGGGGTTTAAAGAGCTGAAATATTGGTCGGGGGAGGGGGAAAGGTACTGAGCACCCCGGAAAATATTTTTGGCGTTGCTCAATATATAAAGCACCCACGCAGTCGGTGCCTGTGCATACCATTAGCGGTTCTGTCACGAACTCGATGCGATTAACTATTCTTTCCATTGTTCTGACTATGGCAGTATGCATCAACGATGACGCCTTCCTTAGCTGGAGTCCCGGTACAAGCTCTCTCATTACGATAATCTTACAGAAATAGTTTACTTCGTAGTCGACGGTTAGCACCCTATCGTCAGTGGAGCTCTAGTGAGCTGTAAGATGACCTTCTATCTACAATATATAGTTCAACATACACACTGTCGATATTCGATTTTTTAATGGTAGCCTACAAGTGAAAAATTAATTCCCGCGTTACTGACACTTAATGCAGGAGAATTTTCTTCCCTATTCATTTTAACAGCTTCGTTCTCATCAGTGGAAATATTTGATGTAAACGTTAGTTTTAAAAAACGGCGAGTAACATGTTATTAATTTATTTAATTTTTTTTTGTAGGGAGCATAACTTTATTTCAACTAGGTGCAGTACTTCAAAAGTTCATCTTCTCCTGTGCAGCAGTACGTGATAGAGCTATTAACTAACATTTAATAATGTAATACACATTTGTCGAGACATCTAGTAATACGAAAGTCATTTCCCCTGTGGTTATCAAGGTAACTATACGCAATCAAAATAGTTTTGAAATAATTTTCGTTGCACATATCTTACTTGAGATTAAGCAACAAATCAGTCACAAGTAGAAAATAGGCATCTGACACCTATGATAATGGGGTTGGTAATATCTTCCTTCATCAGTAAAATAGGGGCTATCACCCCGTGTTTTGTTAGGAATCAGCTCCTCCATTTTGCTAATGGAGGAGGATGATATTACCAACCGCATTTTCACAGGTGTAAGATCCCCGTTCTACAAATAACTTTTCACGGATTTGTTGTTTGATTTGAAGTAGTTCCTGATATTTGCAACGAAAAGAATTTCAAAACTCGATTTTTGAGGTTGCATAGCTCCCTAAATAATTATTTTTGGGATAAATGGCACATGTATTTTCGTCAGAAATAACCTGCCGGAGTTTGTATTAAGTGATTTTTAGTGATACGTATATACGACGTGGTACAGCAAAGGGATTTATTGATGCATCCTGTACACAGCAGAAAACACGGCATTCAATAGGAAAGTCTTTCACGTGATATGTATAATACATCATTGGCTGTTTTAGACTAGTGTCTATTCGCGATTTCTGCACACATTTTGAAACGAAACTTTAATAAAAATTCACCCCATGTGTAACGTGTTTGTTTTCTAAATAGTCTATGTATCACGAGCCTTTTATACGCGTGGTAACATAAAAATACCTCATTTTTGGTCAAATTTAACTTTTACTTATATTCTATCTAAAATATTTAATTTATATTTAATGTGAATAAAACGGAGGAAATGGGAATGTTGGTGACGCGTACGAAGAAATAGTTCTTAACCAAAATATGGAAATAATCTAAGATGGATGGGATCTTTCCACCGGTCATTTCCGAGCTAATGTTGACAAGAAATCTCGACACGTAGTTTCATGTATCAACTTCTTATTAAGTGTTTGTTTTTCTTTTAAATTGGCGGTTGGTGTGGCGAAATCCATTTCTTACTATAGGCTGTTCACGATAAAGTGAGCACTTTTAAGGCCCTAGTTACGTTTCTTTTAGCCGTTTTTTTTTAAATCCTGCAACCAACTTTTAAAATAAATGTTACCATGTAAGTAATAAACACAGTATGTGTATGTAGATTCCACTGAATTGGGTAGTTAACATCTAAAGCTAAAATAAAATATATTTGTGGTCTATTATTACAAATGGGAGGTTTTTCAAAAGTGCTCATTTTACCGTAAGTAGCCTATAAAGCGATAAAGTGAGCACTTTTGAAGTCAACCTTAGAAAATTGTCACTGCCCCTACCTACATATATTTTAACGGGCGCTCTGAGTGACAAGCGCCCGGTAAAGTTAGTAACGATGGATGGAAAGTAGTTCCATACGTAACGTCGAATAAAATGTTCTAGGTAACCATTTGTGGTAATCTAAAATATTTCTTACGCTCTGTTGTTTTTAACGCCTCAGTGTGAAAAAATTAACAGATTTATAAAATGTTTACTTTTCTAATAATTTCGCTGTTTCACTTCACCGACGCATGAATAAAGTGATGAAGCCCATGGCAATGTTAATTTTACACAAGATGGAAGAATACACAACGTGCATACAAGTAGATCCTAAGCAAAGTTTTCAAAAGTACATTTTTTACCGTGAACAGCTTATAGTTTGCTCCTGCGCATTTTCCTAGAGAAAGTCTACCCAGGATGGCGCAATTTTACAAGCGAAACCAGAAGAAAGTGACTAACTTCTAGAAGTTAAACCGGAAATCTCTACCGACTAGTTAAGGAAGTAGATTTTGTAATTATAGCTTTCGTATCAGAGTTTTTTTTAAATAATGTACTCTGTCGGGAATATAAATGGGTGGAATATTTTGTTTCGTCGCGGAAGCAACAGTTTGATAGTGGTGTTTTTTTTTCTGCTTACGTTCCTGAAATGCAAGTTGGGTTAAGACTGTTGATTCGTGGTTTTGTGCTGTCCGCTTAAAAAATTAAGGGAGTTGAAAAGTTTTATTTATTTTCGGACAACACGCACGTGCTTGTGGAGTACGTTATTCGCATTGTGCGTTTTGGTAAACTTGGTTGAAATGTCAATTGTGAGCTAACACTAAACAGGAAACGCATCATGAATTAGGCCTAAATATGAATGTCTTGTATTTTCTTGTGCTTGCAATCAACTAAACTCGAACTCGTATGTACCTATATTTTGCACGCAAAATGAATGTCGTTTTCTTTATGCTAGGACTATGAAACTCGTAGCATCTGCCGAATAATTTCAGTAACACGTGATTTGATATGTTAACAACAAATTTACGTACATCTGTAGTAAAATTTTTAAGAAATGTACCTTCCGACAGGAATCGAACTCTTACTCTCGATATGAATGATAGTTGGTATTAAAAGTTGCGGATGTACCTAGAATATTTTCCTTTTGTATGAGAAAATATAAAATGTAATAAAAGTAGCGTGATGGAGATGCAAACCTCAAACGGAGCGGAATTCCAGTGTTACGTTAAGGCAGGAACACACATGCTCAGAGACGAGGCAGTGCATGTTAATGCATGTGGATGTAAATGCAATCAGCACTCTAGCCAACATCAAGCGAAACCAAAAAGGCGATGGTTAATACATGCATAACTATCGGTAGTTGAGTTGCATAGACTTACTATGCGACACATTCGTTGAAAGTCTAAGTAAGTTACGTTAGGGAAGCTTACATATATATGTAGTGTTTGGTTCGCGAAAGTCCAAGGCTTTTGGACGCCGTTTTAATGGGCTCAGAGTCATTCCGGCTCGTTAAAATCCAAGGAAGCACACAGGTTATAGAAAGGATATATTTGGTCAGTACCGAAGACAGTCTGTTGTTCTTGACACTTAACCTCGACCAGCACATAATCTGGAATGTGGACTGACCAACGACGCTTAGGCAAGGACAGACGGGCTTCAAACCTGCCTTGTTAGGTTAATAAGTCCGTAAGTCGTCCTTCGCGCAGCTGCTAAGGTGTTCCCTTGCAGGAGAAAGTTTCTTTCGTTGACCTGGATGTGCACTCGCGGTTGCCGGCGACAAACCTCGCTCGGTTAAGCCCTCTGAGGTTGCCGCAAGCCCGTCGAGGAAGAACGATAAAAAGCTCGTTACAGTAGCGGACTTAAGAGGAGTACAAGGTGACACGTTTTCTTTTAAAATCGTTGTTTTGCGCCTATTCGCCTGTCTCGGTACATAAATGCTCTGAAAATACGACTTTTTGCCAGAAAAAGTAAAAAACAATTATCTTTGTTTTTACTTTTATCATATTAAGTATATTTCTGGAGGAAAAAATTCGCGAAAATGGCCAAATATCGCATTATTAAAGCTTGCCTATGCAGTTTCCTTAAGCTACAAGAGAAAAGTACTACTCAGTGTAACTGCTCCTCACATTTCAATCAAAATGAACGAACAAGGCTCTACACACCCGACCTTGATATTTAGCTTCCTAGTCAGTAATTTTTGTATAAATAATGAAGTAAAGAGCACAGAATCTTCGGGCCTTCGTTTGAAATCATATTAGGCAGGCGGTTCAAGGTTTCCACGCGGGTGCAGTGTTACGGCAGAGGCGATTGAATTCATCGGCAGGGAAAACTTTACTAGGCCTACCTAAACACCAGGTTTTCCAGGAGCAGAAAGTACTGGTTCGGATTGTGACCCAGTTTGTAGCACCGCGAGGTTAGCGTGCTAGCCATCAGATCTGCAGGGTCATTAGATATGACCATGCATGGTAAAGGTTAGAAAAGGCAGCGAGCGTCTTGGTCAATATTATTTTCAGAGAAGGATGACTTGCGTAGCGCTCTTTATCACCATAACTCTAGCATTTCTAAATATATATATTTTTACAAAGGATAACTTGGGAACTAGTTTTCCAAGGATATCCTTAAAATTTCACACTAGAACATTTATATACTTTTTTTTTTTTTTTTGGCGTAGGTCGAAGTATGGGATAACAACTTTCTGTTCATATTAAACATATCCACTGTTATGTTATTTGACGTATTTATGTAGGAGATAACTGCCAACTTTCTTCGAAAATCTAACGTACAAAACAAATAAAATCCTTTTCAGGTCAGGCAAAGCTATAAACTCGGGAAATGGCTGGAATTACCGAAAGTGGCATATCGTCGATTTCGTGAATGTGCAACATGTTTCTGTCGTCCACGCGAGAAATGCTGTAGATTTTCAGCAACGTCGTCTCTTTAACTCGGAGAAAGTTGTGCGATTGTCAGAGAAAACGGCAATTCCCGGTACTTTTTTATTTGGGCACAACCAAAATTAGTTTCTTGTCACGTCGCGGCGAGCTTTTTGATTCTTGCACACACTTCAGAACGACACCCACGAACGAGCTACGCAAACATAAGTTGAGGGTTTTCCAAGCGTATGACGCGCGAACGTGTTAGCAGTACTGGATGTCCAGTTTGTCCGTACCAGTACGTGGAAGGCGACAGATCAAACATACCCGAAGGGATTTTTTCTTCTTTTAAGGCAGCTACGGGAATATTGCTAGATTTCTGCAGTTTTCATGCAACTTGTGCCAAAACTTGAAAGTTTGACAATGTCATTCGAATTTATTTCTGAACAAAGACGCCTGCCTTTTGATGTGTTCCCCCCCCCCCCCCATATATAGGCTGTTCACGACAAAGTGGACACTTTTTGAGGCCCTTCCGACAGGCATTAACCGCTAATAAATATATATTTCTGCCGCCTCAGGCAGTAAATTTTGATGGTGGTGAAATCTATACACTGTGTTAATTGGTAACATTGCAATGTTTATATTAAAAAGCAGCAGGAAGATGGAAATTGGATCAATGAAAAAATTTATAGGGGCCTTAAAAAGTTCTCACTTTACCGTGAACAGCTTATACACACATTTTTTCCCCACATTACATGCAGTGTATTTTTTTAAAGGTTAAATGAAACAATTTATAATTTTTTGAAATCGCAATATAGGTTGTTTTTACCTCTCTCGTATGCTTTAGAAATCACGTTGTGCAAAAAAAAAATTGTAGAACAGAGCATTTAGAATAACTAAATATTTCGCTTTTAGGTAAGAGAGTATTTGTGGTAATTTTTGTGAATGTACTTTAGTGGATAAAAAAAATTAATACTAAAGTAGCGATAAAAAAATTAGTACTTTATATTTTAGCGAAATATGTTACAGTATTACAAAATATATTCTTAGCTGAAATACGCCTGAACTATTGTATGTATATATGTAATTTTAGGTTGTTTCTGGTAAGATTTTAATTACTTTAATTTACGTACTGGTGTGTTATTTGCAGCGATATAAGGAATTAGATCTACTTTAACTTTAATTTACACCAATGTACACAGAATGTAACAATGGAATTTTTATTGTGGGGAAACATTCTCGCATCTCAATGGAAATGTGCGTCCGAAAACGCTTTAATGTCTTCTTGCTACAACTCCCCTTCCAGAACTCTGTTTACACAGTATGACGCACTGGCTGGGTTGTATTTGTGTGGAATGTCAGCATAGCTATCGTGATCAGTGTTTAGATACGTGGTCTGATGCACTACTCACGCGAAATCTATAATAACCTTCCACTCGAAAATAAACCCAGTCCGTGCGCAGTCCTATGCGAACAGGGTTAAAGGAAATTAAGCTTTAAGTATCTAAATGTAGCTTTTCTGGACCTTCGTATAACATACTTTCATTGTCTAGATGTGAGGAAGGTTTTGGTGTCACATTACTGCACAAGCACGAATTTAGAAACTGTAAAAGCAGGTGGCACGTACTGAATTTGGTGTTTGGGGCAAAGGAAAAAAAAGGGGGTGGGGGGGTGCACTTGAGCTGGTAGGCATGTTTTTCCTTGCCAACTAACACTCCTATTCTTTATAGCACATAACATAGTAGTTTATAATTTTTCACTGTAGATAGTAAATTTATTATCTTTTTGTTTTGTTTTCGCATCAGGCGGTCCTCAACCTTATCTTCCATAATGTCTCAATCACTTTTGAGGGAGGGGCGCTTGCCTCTCGTTCCCCCTCCCTCTGCTTTAAATTGGCGCCTGTTAACTGTGGACTGATAACTGGTGGAAGTTGGACCTAGTTAAGGTTAGTTCTACTCAGGTTAGGAACACAAGGAGTTTTCCGATGGCAGAGTTTGGCCTAGGGAACATCACTAGGTGCGCAGTGTTCCAAAGACGTCACTTTTAATTAAAATTTTAAGCTACGTAAATAATATAAGAGTAAGACTTTACTTAGTTACGTAGATATTTTATATTTGACTAGCTGATACCCGCTGCTTCACCCGCGTGGAATAATCAAACCTTCATTATGACTAAGTGTAATGGTTGGTGGCATATTTTATATATTTCCTGAGAAGCTGTTCGTTTTTTCCCGTAATGAAAAGTACCCAATGTGCTAATCCAGAATATTATCTACCCCTGTACCAAATTTCATCCAAATCCATCGGGCCGTTACGACGCGCTACAAACATACAAACTTTCGCGTTTATAATATTATTAGGGTGTATGATTACTATAAGTATTTTGTTTTCTAACGTAGAAAATATAAAAAAAAACCTGTACACACGCGATGCTAGCGCGTACCTAGTGGCGAAATATTTTAGTTGCCAAACTAAAAGCATTGAGCTTCCCAACCCGAGTAGAATCAACTGTAACCTAGTTGAGCTGCGCATAGCTCCCCTTGTTACGTGGAGGCTCTACCTTCGTGTCTTGTTTTGTTACGAAGGCAGTATTTATCACTGTCATTATTGGTGTTTGGGATACTATCCTCTTGTTTCTCATAATCGCTTTGTAGTTTGTTCCAGTTAATGTTACTGTCCAATGTACAGTTTACATACTCATGTTCGACAGAAGAGCCCTATGGCTATAATACTGTAATAGTATTGTTACAGTGGGACACCCGAGGGGCGTATCTGAGTTCGTGAGGGATGGAGGTATTAAAAAAAATTACTTCTAATTTATTCACTGCGATATTATTTACAGCCGTAAATTATCTATCTCCTATTTTACAATTTTTTATTTAACAGCGAGTGCAATATTTAATGTCTATTTCAACTCTAATTAACACTCTTCTCAATCGTCTCTGTTGGTCACAGTCAATTAACTCGTACTCATTATCAACACGTGTTCAGTCTATCTGTTGACATCGTTCACAATGTCTTTCACTCACGCATCCAGTCCAATAGTCCAGCCAGCCGCGTCCTTTACTGCTCGATACTCGCTGTCGCAGACTTCCCTTACGCTGGTCGTTTCTCCCGCTGCTCGTCTTCTATCGCTCGGAACTCAGCCACTCATCCACTCAACTCCAACTCCACTCCTGGCCCGGAGGCCTGCCGCACTATTTATAGTGTTACCCTGACCATGTCGAAGGTTCAACGCACCCCGAGTCGCGCTGAGAGAACCAGGTCAGTAATTCAGAGCATTCTTCATATAAATGCAGAAAACAATACAACCAGGGTCCGCGATGCGCCTGTAATTCGCAACGCTTCATTGTATTGCTTGCCGCTATCATATAACGACTCTCTGTCCTCTTCGCCCGCTTGCGTGGGGCGGCGAAGCAGCGAGCACGTAACACTTTTTGCTTGCTGTTTTTGCCCTGTATGTTGTAAATCATCCCGTTAACATACACGGTTATCAGTCAGTCGATCACTCTGCCTTTGTGTATCATTGCAAGGCAGTTACCAAGGTCTGCTCACTGGAATCCGTGTCGAGGACTGGAAAAAGGCGAGTTGGTATGTTCGAATGATGAGTCTTATACGCTGAAATAAGGCATTTGTATGCATGTCGTATGCCTGTGTACAATCAGTGTCTATAGTCTATTCGGGGTTTCTTCACACTTTTTGAATCAAACCTTTGAAAAGTCACCCCATGTATAAGGTGTTTAGTTATTTTCAAAATATACCATGTATTGCAAGCGTTTTATACCTCTGTTAACATGAAAGTATCATATTTATCATTAAATTGAAGTTTTGCCGTTATTTATTCTATAAATTATAATTCATTTAAATTTAATATGAAGAACAGTGAGAAAACATGTGTGTTGGTAGCGCCTAGTGAGAAATAGTTCTAATGCAAAATATAATTACAACTGAGTGTGCAAGAATTCAGTGCGTTGTCCTTTGGTGTAATTTTCCAGACTTAAATAAGCTTAATTTGCACGAGCGGGAGGAATATCCTGGAACTTGAACTTACCAGGGTTTCAGAAAAGTGTGAAGCAACTGTGAATGGAATATACTTGATTGGTCTGGCAGCAACTTGCCAATTACTTAGACGACGTTCACTACACGGTAAACCATGGTTTTTTTGTATGATAAAAAAATTCTAATCGTGGATATTAGCCACATTGACAGATATTTCGGAGGCCTGTAGACTGTCGGAGATTCGACTCGATCTTCCCGAAAATTGTTCCGTTTTGTTATTCGGTAGTATAACTTGACATGTTTCGCGAAAATTGTAATTACCCGACCCCTTTTTCCCCCCACCCCTCTCGCTTCATAGGTTGATTGTATTTTAACTGAACGCGATAATTTCATAGTATGTAGTTTTTTTTCCTGTTAGGAAGACAGAACATGGATTGGGGATTTATGAAGTTAGAGTAGACTGACTGGTTGAGAGTGGGACACTTTGCTGAAGTTTAACTGCAGTGGCGTTAGTTTAATCTGGTGAACTTGTCCGTTGGTTAACACTACTCGGAAAACACTAGTGTAAATCTACAAAATAATTGGATTCTTCTCGTACCATCTATATTTCGCTTGTTTTATATATATATATATATATATATATTTTGCTAAATTTCCTTTTTTAAAATTTTGGAAACTTTTTATGTTGTGCGCAGTTTTAAGATAGAACGGAAACAAGCGCGTGTCGTGAAATCTCTTCTAATAGTTCCTTGTTTCTGTTTATTATTTTTTGCTTCGTGTGAAAATGTATCTTTCTATGGAACTAACGGAGAGTAAGACATGGATTTCGCCAATGTAAAAAAAAACAAATACTTAATAAGACATTGATACATGAAACTACGTGTCGAGATTTTCTGTCAATATTAGCTCGGAAATGACCTGTGGAAAGATCCCATTCATCTTAGATAATTATTTCCATATTTTCGTAATAAAACTCATGACCTGACATTAAAAATCAAAGCTTGAAATGACTAGAGGACTACACTTAACAGCATTTTTGAAGATCGTATGGTTTTAGTTATTTATCCGTGTTTTTTCATGTGGGGCAAAAATTAATTAAGGAAGGAACCTTCGATTTTGGTTATAGGCTAGATATGAAACGAGTAATGGGAGAAAAAGAAGCTTGATTTAGAATTAACGGTTTTGTTCCCTGCGCCTTGGAAAAGCTTGATTTCTAAATATTGAATCTGAAAACTAACTAATGCACCGCGCATTCGCACTAATATTGTGAGATTCGTTGAATCTCGGCGCGGTGCAAAGTCCGGTGAAGCCAATCATCAGGGCGATATCGGAAGACAGACTAGTGTGACAGTTTTATCGGACCAGCAGCCATGACGTCATATATCCGTAGGAGGTTTGGAATAGAAGAGTATAGGAGTTATGAGGATAGGAATTTATTTCACTGTTGAGCGCCGGCAGGAACTGCCCCTCCAGCCCAGTACGAAGAATGTACTAATACTTTTTCGGCCCTGCCAGTGCCCTCTTTTTTGTCCGTAGACAGCGGCGAGGAATTAGTTCCGCAGGAAGGTTTATTTAGTACCTTACGTTGAACCCTGAATTATAGTCCTCAACTTGTCCGTTCGGCATATCCTGTGGTTTCGGTAAAGGAAACACAGCTAACGATAGTGGAGCATAGTTAGTACAGAAGGGTGCAATGAGTAATGTTTATTCAAATAATTGTTTGCGAAGTCTGCATTTGAATTTCATGGTTCCTGACTATGATGGAATTTTAGGACATGAGAGATAAATGGCTGGTGTGTTGATGATTTTGTTCAGCATGGTTGGTTTGTAGTAACTGTCTGTTACTTGATTTGAAAGTTCTATATCTTGTTCCAATAATTTGGTACCTCTGCATCCAGGAACGAGGTTTTGGTGGATGTTGTTCTTGGTGAATTTGGTGTCCCACCATCCTCCTTCGGGATCAGGAGTATGAAAATGGAAATGTTTTGTATAACCTACGGCTAATTCTTCATAAGTGAGAAGATCTGTATCATGTTCTGGCATGACTTCTATTCCAGATCTGAAGTATGGTGGCACAATGGCGTCATAACTGTACGTTTCTTCTCGGAATAATCTGTCTCCATAACTTAGCTTAAGGTTTTGAGAAGATTCGAAATTCGACATTGTTGATTGTCCTTGTGTAAGGAGCCACTGCCTGAGAGCCGCCTGGTAAAAGGAAGAGCCATTTTGACGTTGTGCAATTTAATACCAAAGGACTTGTTTGTGAGAGAAAAAAACGAGTTTTGTTGTTCCCAAGTGTTTGAGAATTTGGCATCTTTGTTTCCTCTCCAGAATGCCATATTTCTGTATGGGTTGAGGATTGGGTTTTTGACCTCAGCTGAAGTCCGCATCCCACCAAAACGTTTGCGGAAAGGTACCGTGGATAATACATTGGTCTTGCGGATAAAAGTTTGATGATACATTTTGATAAATGTGCTTACCGTATCAGTCTTGATTTCCTTGGTAGGTTTGACCCATTCCTGATCCGACCATTTTGGATTGTATCTGAATGAATTGAGCTGGATTTATATTATTTACAAGGAAACACTTTTCTAGCCAGTTAAGATCTTCCATGTTTATTTGTGAATCGTCGAAATGTTTTACTATGTGGTCATAGTAGTGCATTTGTTGATTTCCTGTTGTTTAGCTGTGTTAGGCATCTTCAAAATTAGCCTCATAAAATACGAAAATGAGGTACCAAATAACTATATTAGCATTTCTTGTTCATTTTTTGAAATATTATTTAGGAATTACTCATATGTTGTTGCTTCGGTACGTTTTACCAAGTGTGATACAGTTGTTACTATATTATGACATTGTTGATAGGCAGTGGTTGTTTTGCCTTGTGCTGCTTTTTTGGCCTCCACATAAGGTTCACAGATTTCTTTGTTTGAATCTGTTTCGTCTGGTGATGTGATAAAGCTATCCAATAATGAATCTATTGCTGGAGAGATAACACCAAATCGTAGGATGTTGCTGAAATATAAGCAATGAATCTGGATAACATTCTAATTGGTTGCAGAGAGCAACGTGATTCTGTATCTCTTTGATTGCAGTTATCAAAGAGGCACTAGCAGATTCTGCGGAGGGTTCTTGAGAGGTTTGTGGGGCTGCAGGAGAAGGCGGTGTGGAGGTGGTCCCCGTGGAACACGAGCGTGAACGATGGAGCTTTCTGCTTGCCTGTTTGTTTTCCTCTGATGTGCTGGTAGTCGGCGTCTGTGCATCTGGACGCATGTGTAACGGACGTTGTTTGAGTCTCCCAGTTCTGGTGCTTGGGGTTCATGTTAGGTGCTAGATGGGTGGATCGCACATGGGAGATTATGATCGAAAATCATGGTTGCTGTGGTTGTTGTTAGTGGCGTTATGTTCGTTCGGGGAATCCTCTCCAATGATAGCAATATGAAGTCGCACACTTGTTGCAGATTGATCGTGCGTATTTTGAGGGGGGGCCCTCAACTGATTCATCATTTGAATGTACAGTAACTATGGTTATATGGTTGTAGCATTGGCAGGAGTTGTATTATCTGAATGCGATCGTTCCGATCAGATATGTTGGTTATGTGTAGATAAATGTCTTTGTTTCGACCTAGTACCTCCAATTGAGAATTGAGGTCTTTTAAGAGTTCTTGTTCGTTTTGACGGTGTAGGTCCGCTATTTTTTTCTTCTATCGCTTGCCAATTTATTTGGTGTTGCTGGTGTGCCTGTAGGTCTATGGTATACCTTCGGGGGGAGTGTTTGAAATTCTATCCCGCGTGAATTTGTCCTTCTCGGACAGTCTTATTTGCTCCGGGCCTGACCTACCCAGTTCCACATCTTGTGGTGAAGGTGGTGACGCAGTTACTTCAGATATTGGTTATATACCTAAGTCTTTGAGATCTGCGTTAAATTTTGCACCGACGCTTTGGGCTATATAGGTCTTACCGGGAACGAAGGTTATCGGAGTTGAGTATTATTTATGTACTTTGTTCCGTTCCTGTTTTGTTTTCAACATTTCTCGTCCGTACGTCCGTCCGGCGACTGCTCACGCGTGGGTTGTCCGATAGTTTGGTCTTCAGGGGACTCGGCCGATGTCACGTGGTATGATCGGAGGGCGGAGATTAATTTATGAAGTGGCCGCCGCTATGTTATATATATATGGTTGTACTCTTCTATTTTCTCGTCCGATAACCTCGTTACACCTAGCCTGTCTTCCGATAAATGAATAATATTCCTACTCCATCCGTACCACTCCTCTTCCGCCGAGTTCGAATGGAATTAGTACTATTAGTACGTAAATTCAAGATGGCGGGGATAGGTTTTTTAAAATTGCTACTTTAAAAGTGCTTGCAGGGGGCTGCTTACCTGGAACTATTTTCCACGTCTGATGCAGAGAAACGCAAAGGGACGATAGCCGATTCACTGTTACTTTCATTCTGAAGTCCTACTAAAGGTCTAATTCCCGAGTCTTCCTTCCGTCTCGTGCGCATACTCGTAACGAAGTCTTTAAAATCACACCAGATGGACAAAGCATCGTATTAATGCTCGCTCAGTGTAATTATATTTAGCATAGGGACTATTTCTTACCAGGCATAACCAACACACATATTTTCCACTATTTTTTATTTATATTACATGATAAATTAAATATTATAATTTGTAGATAAAAAAAAAAAAGTATTTTTGTGTTAACACATGTATAAGACGCTTGAGATGCTACGTATTTATGAAACAGCCAAACACGTCATACACGTGGTGATTTTTCAAAGGTTTGATTCAAAAATTTTGAATGTACCGCGAATAGACATTACCCGTGAATGGGCTAATATGCCACTAAAGGTGGGTTTACGATTGACTTAACAGAATAAGTTCACCGTGTGCTTAAGATATGATTCAATATATTCAAGGGTATTAGTTTGAATGTCGTGTACGGGTCTTGACTGGTCGTGTGCGTTCTGGTTGTGACTTGAGAGATCGTTATGTTTTATATCTTAAGTAAAAGTCAAGACGAAGTAGCCAATCAGAGCACAGCGACAGTTGTTGTTGGCGGGAATCTGTATTCACGAATTGTATATAGGTTATGTCGTATTGTAAAATCGTATGGAAGTAATTATATTAATCGAGACAGCATCCTCTTAATTTAAAGAATAGTTCATGGTCATATTTTCTTTCTTGGAAGAAGTTA